>JAZEWT010000018.1:13234156-13250163 GCA_036362905.1 Mordacia mordax
CACACGATGCGCAGGAAGTCCAGGCGCAGTGACGCCAGCGGGGACAGCGCCCCAGGGCCGGGAGAGCTGTTCGCTCGGTTCCACGTCTTAGGGGGGGTGGGAGAGGGGGGTGGGGGGTAGACAGAGAATTGGGGGGTTAGGAAGAGGGGGGTAGTGGGATGGGAGCGGAATGGTGGGTGGCACTGTACTGGGCGAACCGGGTACCACAGTAAACAAAGGAGACGACGACATTGACCCTCGACACGTGTTCGTGTGTTCGTATTTGTGTGTTTGAGTGTTTGTATGTCTGACAGCATGTTCGAGCGTTTGTATGTTCGAGTGTTTGTGTGTTCACGTCTTCGCGTGTATACATGTTAGTGTGTTCACGTGTTCGAGTGTGTGTTTGTGTGTGTTAGCATTTTCGAGTGTTAGTGTTTGAGTCTTTGTGTGTTCCAGTGTTCGTGTGTGTGTGTTTGAGAATTTGTGTGTTCAAGAGTTTGAGTGTTTCTGTGTTCAAGTGTTCGCGTCTTAACGTGTTTGTGTGTTCACGTGTTCGAGTGTTCGTGCGTTGGAGTGTTTGTGTGCTCGAGTGTTTATGTGTGTGTGTATGTTCGCGTGTTCCTTGCGGTTGCGCCGCTCGCTCTTGTCTGGGAAGGTGTCCGCCGTTTTCGGCTCCACGCACCGGCAGCTTCTTCTGTTCAGCTCAAGGAAGCGGGAAGTGGCCGCACGTTTCAGGCAGAAAGCAGCAGGAAGTTGCAAGAATCAGGAGGAAGAGGATTGATGTGGCAGCAAGCAGCAGGTCTGTTCGGAGCTATCAAGGGGATTTCTGTCGGTGCCCTGCCGGTAGGGGGAGGGGAGGGGGGGTCACCTGCTTGCAGTAGGTCTTGATGAGCTGCATGACAAAGCCACGGTCGACGAGGGAGAACAGGTCATTGATGAAGAACGCGAGGCTCACATTGAGCTTCTCCGCCAGCTCCTGCTCCTGGGACGCCCGTCGCACGCGCCCCCGCACACACGGCGCACGAGCGCGTCATACACACGTAGCCGATAATCGATGATAATCACAATCTAATAATAACGATGACCACAATTATAATGGGGCCGCATGGTGGCGTGGTGGGTGGCACTGCCACCTCACAGCAAGAAGGGCCCGGATTTGACTCACGGCTCGGGTGCCGTCTTTATGTGCGGTGTTTGCATGTTTTCGCCGAGTTTGCGTGGATCTCAACCGGATACTCTGGTTTCCTCACCGCCTACATTAATTAGCCTGCTGACTAAATTGCCCCTGTTGCCCTGCGACAGACTGGCGTCCCATCCCGGGTACAGTCCTGCCTTGCCCCCTGTGCCAGCCAGGATAGACTCCAGCCCCACCATCTGACTGTACACAGGATTAAGCGGGGATCGATAATGATGACGAATAATAACGAAGACGATGAACATTTTGCGTCGAGACGGCTCTCGCACGAACTCTTCGGCAACGCGCGCCGCACTCCGGAGCCACCTTCTGGAACTTGTCCATGATGTCGTTGGCGACGTTGGTGACGAGGGCGCGCAGGTCGTTGGTGAACTGCTCCGGGAAGCGGAGGCGGCGCGGTGCGGCCAGCTTCCCTGTGATGGACAGGTACTGGGCCATGCTCTTCACCTGCGGCATACGGGGACGCACGAGGGACATACGGGGGACGCACGAGGCAAGCACGGGGACAGCACGGGGGCATACCAGGGAGATATAGAGACACACGGGGAAGACATACGGACGCGGAGGAAAGGATACGCGAACAAACCGACGGATGGACTGATTTGAGGATGCGGACACAGAGCAGTGGTGAGCGGATGAACGGATGGACGGACACACAGACAAGCACCACGAATGGATTAACTCTGCCAATGTATGGGCAAACGGACACACAGCAATCGTTGACGCTAACGCTGGTGACGTTGATGATGACAACGCAACCGAAGATGAAACTAACATCCAGACGGTGACGATGTTGACGATGAAGTTGAGGTTGAAGATGGTGATGATGATGATGATGAAGTTGTAGATGATGAAAACAATGGACATATGAGGACGATTGGCAAGGGCAGTGCGAGCATCACCATGAGCTCGAAGAAGAACCAAGCGTGCTGCAGCGCCGTGTCGCGCACGCTGCCCTTGCTCACGACCCACTGCAGCACCAGCTCCTCGTGGAACAGCTGCTCACGCACGTACATGATGACACACAGACACACGCACACGGTCAGCACGCACACTCCGACACACACACACACACATTTTGACGCATGCTAACGCACACGGTGAGATGCATGGCGATGCACGCACACACACAGATGGTGACACGCACGGTGACGCACAGAGTGATGGACAGGGTGTCGTGCGCTAACGTGCGTGCTCACGTGCATGGTAACAAGCGCAGGTCTTTAAGATCCTATGAACAATGACAATGAATGTGACAATAAACGAGATCATATCACTAAAAGTAAACATAAAGATGATCGCAATGATGAAGAAATGCCCGATGATGATGATGATGGCAGTGGTGGTGCTGAGGATGCGTGCGGTGTTCAAGTTTATTATCACAGCAGGCAATACTCCGTGAGCTTGCAAGCTCTGGATGCGGGATTCCTGTGACACCATAAACTTCTGAAATGAAAAATGCATTCATGGCTGATGACGGCGACGGCGATGGTTGATGACGACGGACGGGTGTGCACCACACACCTTGTGGGACGTGAGCCATCCGAGTTGACTCTGAGTCGGAGCGGCCTCGGGGAACATTGACTCACGGCACGGAACAGCCCTCTCCTGACACAGACAGCGAAAGGAGAGACATTACCAGATGCCCCGTGCAACACCTATGAAGGTCGATATGGCACACGAGTAGGTGCGTGGCTAGCGCCACGCCCCACCGCCTTTATATCCGGAGTAGCAATGTTTACACCCTGCACTAGGCACTCATTTGAGGCTAAGTCGACCTAGGGGAGGCCAAGGACCACAAAACCGTCATTGGTGTTGTCCGTGAGCAGGAATTGAACTTGGGTCGCTCAGTTTGAAGTCCAGCGCACTAACCGCTGAGCCATCAGTTCTCACACACAGACACGCACAGACACATCCGCAATATAGTCCAGGTAACCCCCCCATTCCCCGTGCGGTCAAACCCACCCCGGACGTCGTCGGGTTCATCCAGCAGTGCAGTGAGCAAAGGCCGACATACCTTGCCGGCGAAGAGCGTGGCCACCTCCTGGTCGATGGCGCTAGGGCTGCTGATGTCGGGGTTGCTGCTGCTGAGGCTGCGATTGTGCGGGATGTTGAGTGTCGTGGGTCGAGGGCGCGGGGCGAAGCGCGACAGCGTGTTGGAGCGGAACCCTGCGGCACGCGGTGGCACCGGCGTCGTCACCCGCGTCGCCGTGGCGGTCGTCATTGTCGTCGTCATCGTCCATCAATAAATCCTCCATCGTCATCCACCCACCGAATACCATCATCGTCATCCACCTATCAACACCGTCGTCAGAGTGAGCAATGCGATCCGCTGGGAATTCTATCGGCTGACTGTGGGATCAGCGGATCGCGCGACGATCTTCCCAGAATTTACCTGCAGGGTTCATGGTCGGGGTGCAGCCACCTCCACCGTTCCCGCCGCCTCCGCCGCTGGCGCCACCACCGCCGCCGCCGCCGTTTATTCCACCGTCGGAACACGCGAGCGGCAGGCGGAACACATGGTAGACGTACGCGGCCAGCAGCGCGTTGCGCCCATGCTGGTCCTGGTGGAACTCCAGACTCTGGTGAACGCGGTTGGCAATGTTGGCCATGGCCTCGAAAGCCACCTGGCTTAGGTTCACTGAAGGGACGGGGTGGGGGTTGCGGTAACGGCGGAGGTGATAATGAGGAACAGGAGTGAAGGGGACAGAGTGCATGGACGGAGAGACAGGGTGATGGGAGAGAAACAAATAAAGAAACACACGCACGGACAAATGCTCAGCATTATGCCATGACTACTGGGGCCATCGCCAGTCCTGTTAACATAACCATTACACCGCTACCACCACTACCACCACCATCATCACTGCCACCATCACCGCCACCTCCATCTCACACCAATGCCAGGCACACCGCCACAAATATCAGTGAGTAGTGTTGCTGCCCCAAAGCAAGAAGTTCCCAAGTTCGATTCCTGGGTCCAGAAACAGCACCCATCTCCTCTCCCTGGTAACTACCGAATGCAATCCTGGAGCTTCTAATTATCGTGATAGTGTGACGACATCACGTCATGTTAAAAGAAAACAAATCTACACACAGTGCAGTAAATGTGATGTACGAATGTCTACACCGACGGTACCGGGATTGAGTTCCTCATTGGCGCAAATTTGATCCGCACAACACCGAGACTTATTTCAGCTTTACTTTCCACTTATTGATTAATAGTCAAAAACTTCAGAGCCAACCTCATTTTTTCATTTTTGTCTGGAACCTCCCTCCAGATCTGTTCAGCAAGGGAGACTCCAACAGGAGCGGTGGACTCCAGACCTGTTCACCAAAGCGGACCTTAGCCAGAGTGCTGGACTCCAGACCGGGTCACTAAGGGGGACCCTGGTAGGAGTGTTGGGCTCCACATCTGCTCATTAAGGCAGACCTTATCAGGAATACTGGACTCCAAATCTGTGCAAAGGGGGACCCTACACTCCAGACTTATTCACCAAAGTAGACCCTAGTAGGATCACTGGCGTTCAGGTGACACAGCTGTGGGGTTCATTGTAGCACCACGATATGGTTACGATCCATGAGAAATGTTGGGGGTGGTCCGTAGCAATAATAATATTATTCTCGCACCGATCTGTCCGGCGAGGACGGGTGGGCGCACGGTGAGCAGCACGATGCGGTCGAGCAGCGGGTGGAAGTGGCGGACGAGCGGTTGCATGGCCGCATTTCCAACGCCCGCCACCGCCGAGCGCAGCTCCGCCTCCAGCTCCGCCTCCGTCACGCGTTTGGGCCCCACCCACACCGGGAAGGAGCGCGCCTCCAGTGCGGCGCACAGCGCAAAGAGTCGCACCAGAGGAGTGTCCTGGGAGGCGGGCGGGCGGGCAGGCGGGCACGCAGTGGCCATCGCCGTCATCGTGGTGAATGCCCACAGTGTGACCATTGTAATTGTCATCATAATCGTCGTCGTTGTCATCATTGTCAAGAGGGAACGGAGGGATCTGGAAGAGGAGGATGAACTAAAAACACACATATAACTCAGAACAGTCACACGATTTACTCTGTCACAGAACAGCTGACGATGCTTCCAACGTGGGAGGCCAAACATCAGCAAAGGAGAGAGGAGGAGCGCTTGATGCAGCTATCCCCAAAGAATAGCTTTGGAAAGCAATCATCATGCATAGAGCTGTGACAAACCTACATCAGTGCATCATCGTCAAGGACATCGTCCACATTGTCATAATTGTTCTCATCGTTATCATCCGTCATCATCATCATAATCATATTCATAATCATTAGTAAGGGACATGTTCCCATTCTATTAGCATTATAATAATGATGACGTAACTGATGATGGTGGAAAAACAATTCCCCTCCTTCTCATGGTGCCAGTCAGTAATGCTGTGGTTGCTGCTCTCACAGCTGCCACAGCGGCCAAGGGGCCTCTGGACGGGTGCGGGGGGCTGGTAACCCCCGCACCACCTACAATTTAATTACCATAAACCACGTAAACTGGCGGAGCCAGGAGATTGAGTTTTCACCGCTGGGGTTCCTCCAGAAACAACAAAAAGCCGCTGCGTGTGGCCACGTGGAATATTCGAACGCTCGTTGCGGAGGAGAGGTTGCCACTCGTCTGTCAGGAGCTGGACCAGTACCGCCTGGACCTCTGTGGGATACAGGAGGTCCGGTAGACTGGTTCTGGTTCCAATTAGCATTAGGGGTGGACAGTCCTCCTTTCGGGACAGGAAACTGCCAAGCAACAGAGAGTGGCTCTTATTCTTAATAACAGAATGAAGGGGGCGTGGAAACGTAGTGGTGAGGTGTGGGAACCTATGAGTCCCAGGTTACTGTGGACTCACATCCCTATAAATGGAGGGTGAGGGATGGTGGTGGTGGCTTATGCTCTCACTGAAGATCAACATCATTGGAGGGATGCAGGCAAGGCCAATGAGTCAGATGCCTTCTATGACCTCCTGTCCCAGGTGTTGGCAAAATGGCCCCTCGAGATAGAGTCATCCTTCTAGGTCATTTTAATGCCCGAGTGCGTCATGATGCAGACACCTGGGCTGGAGTAATTGGAAGGCATGGGCCAGATCAGCTTAACAACAACGGTAGGAGGCTGCTAGACTTCTGAGCAGCCCATGGGCTCGTAATAACCAACATGCTCTTCCGTTATCGGCGCATCCACACAACATCTTGGGTGCATGCCAGGTCCAAGCAAGATCATCTGCTGGACTACATATTTGCGGAGCAGCGGATGCGGGCTCATGTCCTTGACACCAGGACCTACCGAGGAGCTGATCTGACCTCTGACCATCGGCTTGTCATCTCTAAGATCTGCCTGCCTTTCCTCCACGGCAGTGGTGGTTCCGGTTTGCCTGCCTACGATCCATCCTGGGTTTAACCAGGTTGGATTGTGTGAAGAGCTCACAAATTCTCGAAAGATCTGGACAAGGTCCGATCGGTGAGCTCCTCCGGCAGGAGAGGCTGCGGTGGCTGGATCATGTAGCCCGCATGCCCAGCCACCGCATGCCCAAGCAGTTGCTGTTTGGCCGTATAGAGGGGGCTAAATGGGCGCAGCTCCGGCTAGAGAAGAGATGAACCGATGTGGCACAGGAAGACCTGGAGCTGAGTGGACTCGCTGAAGACTGGTACCAACGGTGTCAAGATCGACCTCTGTGGAGGAGGATCGTGAAGGACTCTATGGGGCAGTTGGAGGCAGTCGCCCTCCAACAACAGAGGGCAGAGGAGCGACGCTCACAACAACAAGCGGAGCGTCGGGTGGCTAAAACACAGCAAGTTGGCACAATAGGGAGCGTAGGTGGTGCATCTACCAGTAATCTCAGTCAAAGCAGCCCATAACACCTGGGTCTGTCTTGTAACCTCCTGTCAGCGAACCTTCGACACTTCACGTGGCCTCAAGGTGCATATGGCCAGGCACAGTCGCCGTGGTGACGTTACCGCCACTTAGTGGCGAATGGCGGTTGTGGATATAGATCAGGGGTTCTCAACCCCGGTTGACAAAGTGTGCTGGTATAGCTTCGTTCTCGCTGAGTCGGTGCTTGAGACATTCTCAGACGCCTGAGGATTTCTCCAGTGTAAGAGGCGAAACGTCGCAAAGGATAGAGGAGGAGCGCATGACAGGGCTATCCAGAAAGAGCGGTATCACACATCGAATCGTTGAAACCTACATCAGTACCTATATTGATACACAATTGTCACTGTCGTTACCATGATCATCATGTATATCCGTAGATTCTCCAACGGTGGGTCGCGACACATCATTGGGCCGCAAGCACCATCTGGTGGTCTATGGAGACCACCCCCAAGTGGGTCAAGTGGACCGTGACATGTAAAAGGTTGAGAAGCCCTGGTTTACTGAACTCGGCCAGAGAGAAGCTAACCCACTGCGCCATATACATCATCAACATCATTATCGTCGTCGTCATCGTTGTCATGCTATTACGACGGGAGCGTGCCACGCTCACCTGTGTGTGGAGTGATGACACGGCCACCACCTCCACGTTGAAGATGGCCTTGTGTCCCTCTACCCAACGGATGTTTGGTACGGGGACCTACGCTCTCGCAGACAGCAGTGCTTCACCCTGTGACACAAGGCTGGCAGAAGGTGACTGCACGGGAATGTAAAATTTCGATGCGGTGTTCCAGCAGGACGTGACGGGCCCGATTAAATTCTACGACTGAACAAATGTGACCAATGGGAACATCACGCTGGCACGAATACGGTCACAATAATGAAAATGTAAGTTCGTTAAGATGTCACCCCCTGAATAGTGTCAGTCTGCTTAAAAAGTGGAGGGGAGGGGGGCAATGAGACAAGGAGGGGCAATGGCAGGGGAGGAAAACATTGGAAGACACAGGGGATGCCCGGAGAACTGTGGAGATGCACCGGAGATAAAGGGAAACAAAGGGATGCAGAGGAACACGAGGGGACACGGGACACAAGGAATACACGGGGACACAGAAGGACAGGGGGAAACACAGAAAAACACGAGGGACGTACGGGGACATGCGGGGGGGGGGACACAGCGACACACATGGTCCCGCGGGGACGCGCGGGAATGCGCACGGCGATACACGCACGCGACGGGGCTTACGTCGGAGGGCAGCGTGGAGTAGTTTGGTGGCAGCTTCTCCATGGAGACGGCAAGGTTCACCTGCCCCGTGACCAGGCGGCCGTGCTGCAGCAGGGGCAGCCACTGCAGCGTTCGCGGAATCAAACGTGCACACGGGGAGAGAAGGCAATGTATCCGTCACGTGCGCCATGAAAAAGGGCCACTGTCTGAAACGTTGCCGAATTGATTTTTGTTCCTTATAAAGTCACGTGGTATTACTGATGAACGTGTTGAGGCTTGTTGTTGGTCGCGCTTGTGCACCATTACCAACGGAGCAACAGTATACCAAGATGACTGATTACAGTTGAGGCAAGTGGCTGTCTAGGCGTGAGTGAGGAAGCGAGTGAGTGGGTGGGTGAGTCGGTAAAAAAGTGTGGGTGTTAATTGGCAAGTGAGTAAATGAGTCGGTGTGCGAGCGGGCGAGTTGGCAGGTGGGTTTGTTAACAAGTGGGTTCGTGAATGACGAGCAAGTGAGCGAGCATCTGAGTGAATCGGTGAGCAAAAGGGCGATCTATCGATCAAGCGAGCGATCGAGCGAGCCATCGAAGACATAGGAGGCACACGCACAGTGTATCCGATGGGCGTCTCAAGTGGAGCGTTCTGCTTCTGCTGACAGCTGATGTGGTAGAAGGTGAAGAGCAGGTGATGATTCTCGGTCAGATTCGCCGGCATCTTCATCTTCACCTCGTCATAAAAATCAGGTGCCCTGGTGCGAAAGTGTACACGTGAGTTTTAACCAGGGCAGCTGCTGGGCTTGAATTGCAACCTGCTGCAACGAGCAGAGAACTCAGTTCCCGGTGGGCGCATGATGACTGCCCACTGGCGACGGTCATGATGAGAGGATGGGGGAGTGACGACGACGATGATGATTATAATGATGGCAGAACGGCGAAGAAACAAGAGTGGTTTGCACACTGCCCCAGCAATCTGAGTGAGCAGGGTTCGATTCCCGCCCGCGACTCTCAGTGTCGCCGGAGATTTTGAACGGCACGGCGCCGCATACCCTTAGAGGCACAGGCGGAGATGTGAAAAGGGTCAGGTGTGTAAACATCTACAGACAACGATGTCATTCATCCACAAACTGGGTTACAACACGAAACGAAACAGCAAAGCTTTGCAGACTCTGAGGTCACAATGCACGGCTACATTGTGACTTCGAAGTCTTAAAGTCACAATGCATTTGACTTCAAAGTGGGATTTGTGTACGCTGAGAGAAAAATCACCACTCCCATCATCTACCCGCTCACCTCCACAACCCTTGCTAGACATGTCGTGTTGTAAAAAATCCCGCATTGGAATATGAACCAATGTTAAAGATAGGAGCCAGTGTTAGAGACAGGAGGCAACATTAGAGATAAGAGCCACTGTTAGAGATAGGAGTCAGTATTGTGGCACAGGAATCCTGCATCCAGAGCTTGCAAGCTCACTAGTTACTTTCTGCTGTAATAATAACAGATTTATCAAATCCATGGGATGGAGAGAGAAAGAAAGAGCTAGACAAGCAGATAGCGAGTTGACCATTGTGCAACATATGGGCGCACTACCCCAGTCGGGCGGTGGTCGTGGGGGACGGAGAGGGGAGGGAGACACAGCCTGCCTTTGTCCCGGCAGGTCCTGCTCCATGATCACGTCCCTCCCGCGTGCTCTCTCCATCACGCCACGCTTCACCAACCCCCGCGAGTCAAAGAGGCGGAAACATCGGGGCGGGAGGAGATGGGGAGCGTGCCAGGAGGGAGTCGCCGGGGGCGATGGATAAAGGGGGGGGAGGGGATGGTGACACCTCACTGAATGAGGCCATCCCTCCCACCCCCCATTCTCCCCTAGTTTGACCATATTTCACCATACTGGTCAGTGCGGGGTTGTTTTAACGTTCACCAGTGACCAGGAATCAAACTCAAGTTCCAAGTTCGCAGTGCTATTGGAAACTCAACTTAGCGGACTCAGGGTGCAAGAGGCATGGCTATACCCTGGATGGGACGCCAACCCATCACAGGGTATTGAGGGAAATGTAGTCAGCAGGGCAATAAGCCTAGAAAGCAGCATGTGTTTGAAATGTTGGAGAGAAACAAGAGTGCCCGGCAAAACCCCATGCGGACACGGGGAGAGAATGCGCAGACTCCACACAGACGAGCGGCACCCGAGCTGGGAATCAAACCTGGCTCCGAGGCGGATTTGGAAACGGGTTTTTACTCGTATTTTTTTGTGATTTGGCCCTGGCCTCTCACTTGTTGTGATAAGTGACGGATGTGTAGGCCTCCTTGGAAAAGTCCGGGCAGCTGGATTTTCCAAAAATCACCTGCAAACCGAACAAACGAGAAACGATGCGCGTTGTCATTACGTGCGGTTAATGTACAGATAAAAAAATAAAGAACAAAATTTGTAACATGCTGTGCAGATTACATGCCTGATCATGGACGAGACATGGATACGGAGGCATGACCAGCCACTTAATTAACGAGTGTTTTATAGTTGTGGTAGGAAACTGGAGAACCCAGGAGAAAACTCACGTAGATCAGGGAAAGAACGTACGAACTCCGCATGCAAAAGCGCCCGAGGTGGGAATCGAACTGCATCACCCAGCCGTGGTGCAGCAGCGTTTTACCGCGAGCATTTGCGGGGAGCAGATGGTGTGTGGGGGGAGGGGGGCGGTGGGAAGGAGCGATACCATCATGGCACTCTCTGGGTCCTCGGCGGCCATGAGCTGCAGCTTGATGGCAATGTTCCTGGCGGAGCCCTGGCGCGTCGAGAAGTTCACACTCTGTGGATACACGTACAGCAGGTTGCTGCACGCACGCACGCACGCGCACACACACAAGAAAATAATAATAATATTTGAATTTATAATAGAGGATCGAAGTTGTCATGCTGAGGAGGGGCCATAAAGTAGGTCTTGGATGTACATTCCGACAAGCAAAACTTAAGTTTTGTCGCCAGTTAGTTTTAAGAAACTTACATTGAGCCAGGCCTTGACAGTTGACAACGATGACGACATGTAAAGACCAGGCGCATTGCTGGGCGGCTTTGCATGGATGTAGATTTGGATGTCATCGGCAAAGCAATGGTATGCCTTTTAACAACTCTGGGGGTAAGTGCTGCTAGTGAGTAACACCTACAAAGGCCGGCACACCCAAGAGCAACGTGGTGAGCATCACACCAGACCGCCTTTGTCTCCCTAGTGGCGATGATCACACATGGCACTAGGTAGTCGTTTGAGGCCGAGTTGACCAAGGTGATGCCAACGACCGATCCAGATAATCGTTGCCGGCGTTGGTGGCCGTAAGCGATAATCAACCTCGGGTCGCCGGGTTCATGGCACTGCCTGCAGACTGCCGCGTGGCCGTTCCTGCACCCGCCGGAGACTCCCACGTGCGTGCGTGCGCGCGCGCGCACTGCCAATGATGCGGAATATCAGCAGAGCTTAATACAATTACTGTATCATTACTTGATGCTGTGAACTTGTTTGCTTTTTTGTTTAAAGCATTGGTCAGTTTGAATAATTTGTTGAGTTGTCACAAGATTCCCACAACTTGAGCTTACAAGCTCGTTGGGTCTTTTCTGCTGTAATAATGAACATCTATCTATCTGGGGATAGGAGCCAGTGTTAGAAACAGGAGCCAGAATTAGAAGGGAGCCAACATTAGAGAGAGGAACCAGTGTTAGAAACGGTAGCCAGTATTAGAGACGGGAGCCAGTGTTGTTTCGCACAAATCCCACATCCACAGATCGCAAGCTCACTTTGTGCTGTGAAGAGTAGAAAAGGTTTTTACCATTGTTGGCAATTATACAGGTGTGAAGATCTTAAAACACCAAAAGAGACACCTTTGACAAAGTGTCCAGTTTGCAAAAGCCACATATACTTGTAGCAAAATATGCAAACGAGAAGCTTTAATAACGTATGCATTGTCCTTCAAACTGATTCGCCTACACCAGATATGGCTTTGTTTTGAGCGTGATTGTCATTGTCAGCCAGATGTTTCCAAAAGGCAGTCAGCTCAGGATAAATGCAATATCAATGCTCAGTAGCTCAGGTCGGGCTGTTTAATCTATGGGCTCTTTTGCCAGTGTACATATGCAAAGAGTAGAAAAGGTTTTTTACCATTTATGACAATCAGGCTTAAAAGAAAGCCATGTCTGATGTAGGACAATCAGTTTCAAGGACAATGCAAGGACTTTATCAAAGCTTCTTGTTTGCATAATTTACCACAAGTATGTGTGGCTTTTGCAAACTGGACACTTTATGAAAGGTGTCTATTTTCGTGTTTTAAGATCTTAACACCTGTATAATTATGGCACGCGCGGGCTTACTCTCACACTGCGGCACCAACACAAAGCGCCACAAAGTTTGCGATTGAAATGGGCGACTTTGGCACAAGCCTCACCATCACACCGGCAGGCAATGCTGCCGTTAGCGCCACAGCACTGCGACGTCGACGGGAGGTGACAGACATGAGGCATCGCTGAGATCGCGGGGTGGGAAAGGTGCTGCCAACAACTTGTGGATGGTCTCGGACCGGTCACAAATCATTTGCCCTGGCGTGGCGGCAGGGTGGCTACGCAGCGGTAATATCCTCGCCGCATGCAAAGAAAGTCCAGCTCGAGGACGGCTGGATTCCTGCCTCACGTGCCTCTCTGTGTGGAGTTTGTGTTCTCCACCTGTTCTGCTTGGGTTTCTTCTTGGTTCTCCTGTTTCCTCCCACAACTTCAAAACACTCATTAATTGGATGATAACATCGTAGCATGGGACGGCACGGTGGCCTAGTGGGTAGCGCTGTCAACTCACAGCAAGAAGGTCCCGGGTGCAAATCTCAGTTCGGGAGCCTTTCTGTGTGGAGTTTGCATGTTCTCTCCCCGTGTCCGTGTGGGTTTTCGCCGGGCACTCCGATTTCCTCCCAGTCCATAAAAATACTGCTGCATAGGTTAATTGGCTTGCTGACTAAATTGCCCTCAGTGCCCGATGATGGACTGGCGTCCCATCGTAGGTATATCCCTGCCTTGCGCCCTGTGTCTGCCGGGATAGGCTCCGGATCACCGCGACCCTGTACAGGGCTAAGAGGTTTCTGACAATGAGATGAGATGAGACATCGTAATAAAGAGCAAACCACTGTCGTGGGTTGGCGCCGGCTGACCGCCTTGTTGACGTTGCCCCACCCCTCTACGTTTTCCTTGTGCCTCAGTGTTCGTGTATCATCAATAACCGGGTGTAGTATTTGCTTGCCTTACAAACTGTATCATTGTTTTCATGATGTTACATTAAGGGCCATCATAGATCTACAGACTCAACTTGAAACCCAGAGACTGGCACGGAAACCCACAGACTCACATGGGCTGAGTTGAGGTTCAAAGGGTTTAAAGGGCTGATAGTCTCAGACCAGTCCAATTATTTACAGAGACCCACCATAGACTTGGAGATCCACAGACTCTGACAGAGACCCGTAGACTCACGCAGAGACTCGAACTCACAGAGACCCTCAGACTCGTATAGACCAAGTTGAGATTTAAGGAGTCTGCTAAATAATTATGAAAAATAAGCAGGTTCTCAAGCGTAGAGTGGATGGCCTCAGCTCAATGACCGATATAGAGAGCCCCCCCCCCCCCGTGTTGCTCTATACAAGGAGCACGGCATTCATATGACGACAATTTTACAGATGCGACTCAAACGGTGGAATGTTTTGATGATACTGGGAACGGTTTAATGATTCACCGTTAACGAGCCGAAATTCTAGAGCAATGTAACATCAACAATGGGTCAACTGACCTAACAATAGCTTTTTTGACCCGACACAGGGTCACAGCGACCCAAGTCATGCGGCACTTGCACCTTGCTCCAGGCCGCTAGATCTTTAGCCGAGCGGTGGTGGCCATGCTGCACATGGCCCGTAATCGAGCGCGGGAGGGTCTCCAAGGTTGGCGGATCACCGCACATAGATGTTGCGAAACTCCCATCCTATGGGCGTCGAGATGCCATACTCCGTCTCGCCAGATGTAAGTAAGGCAGAGTGTGGACTAATCTCCATCCATTCCACCTGTAAGTAACGAGTGCTCCCATATCCTCGCACATGTAAATGCTCAGTAATTGTCCCCTCCGGGGAAATTGAGACAATAAACTTCTGCATTGGTTGTATTGCAGGAATCCCGCATCTATAACTTGCAAGTTCGCTGGGTACTATCTGCTGTAATAATAATAATGACCTGTGCCAACTCAGGAACACGTTTTACTTCCTTTATTTGTTTTAATAATTATTAATTTGTATTTGATGTGCTTCATTGATTTATAGTCATTAGTTTACTTATTCGATTTGTTCTGATGTTGTCGTTATGTCGTTCTCTCCACAGTTCTGTGCAGCGTTTTGTGACCCTCGGGTGAAAGGCGCTTTAGAAATGCTGATATTAAAATGCAAATATTATTATTATAACTGGCAGCAGCAGCCGTCATCCACTCTTGCCAACCGTCATTTCCACCTGTCGACGTTTACACGCCGTGGTCCTCTGCTCCAGTACCTCCTCCTCTTTAACCTCCTCCATGCCATCGGTTCAGCTCGTCCGTGTCTCACTCGTCCCCCTTCACGGCACCCTCCCTGCTCGCTGTTTGACGGCATCCTTCCAACATAACCGCACGATGCGCATCGCACCGACGCGGGTTCTCACGGCCCGCCGGTGGGCGACGATAGCTTTCCTTCTTCGTAAAACAATTCTCACGCTGTACACGGTCTCAATTTGTCTCCATTCTAGTGCCTTATCCTCTACTTAATCTTCTCAGTCGTGCTCCGTTCTTCATTTCCTTCCAGCAGTGTTGCAATTGTTTTTGTTTTATTGCTGTTTGGTTCCATTCTATAATTACCGAGCGGTGTATCCACCCCACCCCATGCCAAGACCAAAAATAATTGACGCTCATTTAATTTATCGCTGTAGGTTTTCACGGCCCGTTACACGAATATTTATCTTAACAGCTGCTCTTTTGGGATAGCCGTGTCGCGCACGCCTTCTTTTCCTGCGCAACGTTTCGCCTCCCCACATCGGAGGCATCGTCGGGCTTCTAAATTTAATTTGCTTGCATTTTAGAGGAGGAAAAATAATAACAATAATCCGCCTCTGCACACGACCTTGCCGCTGCTCTGCCCAACACTGCGGGGTTACCAGCGGTCGTGAACCCGAGTCTCCCCAGGGAGGAGTCGGGCCGCATCGCGCGCGGCCGAGCCTACCCTCTGTGGCCAATCGGAGCGGCACGACGCCACACACGAGCAGACACACGCACAGACGTGTGAGTACGCGTGCATGTGTTGAGATGGGGAGCGGTGGTTCAGGAATTAGCTCGTTGGGCTACAAACCTGGCGACCAGAATTCTATTCCTGCTCACGGCCAACACCAGCAACGGTCGCCTGCACTGGTTCCAGGCCTCCCCTAGGCTGACTAAGCCTAAAATGAGGACAAAGTTTGGTGTCGACCTTTATAGGTGCTCGCTAATGACACATGACCTGTCAGGTAAGGCTACTCAGGGTTTTTTGTCTTGCTATTGGGTATATGTACACGTGCACTGATGTGCACATGCACGTGTGGTTGCATCTGCACGTGCGTGTATGTGTACGTGTGTGTGTGAGTGCATGTGTGTGTGTGGGTGCATGTGTGTGTGTGGGTGCATGTGCATGTGTGTGTGTGGGTGCATGTGCGTGTGTGGGTGCATGTGCGTGTGTGGGTGCATGTGC
>JAZEWT010000018.1:13256511-13278690 GCA_036362905.1 Mordacia mordax
TCGAGGATCTCGCGGGTTGGGCGGATGCGAGCGTCTGGGTACGGCTTTATCTGCAGCAGCTCCGGGGTGAGGCACTGCGCCGGACTCTCCGGGCACGGCGCCAGCTCCATCCTGAGAGACGCTGCACCGCGCCACCGGGCGGAACCGAGAGCGGCGTCAATGACAGCATCGTCATCGTCACCGTAAGACGCCATCATTGATATCGACGTCATCAGCGATAATCAGCCGATGTCGTCTGTGATAATTGCCGACGTCGTCAACGATCATTAACCGGACAATTACGTCAATGTGCATAGGGAAGGAGTGCCTGGCAGGTTGGTCCTGACTGACCTTGCGTCTGACTGACCTTGCGTCTGATTCCCCCCACCCCCCCTCCCCCACCTCTCTGCATTTTGGGACCTCTGGGTAAAAGGCGCCACTATATGAACACAATTAATTTTTAGTAATATTGTACAGGGTCGAGGGAAGATGCAGCCTATACCAGCAGACACGGCGCAAGGCAGGGCTGTGCCCATGAGAGGATGCCGCTTCATCGCACGGCAACTGAGGTGCTTTAGTCAGCAGGCCAATTAACCTAGGCAGTGCGTTTTTGGCGTGTGGGAGGAGACTAGAGTACCCAGCGAAAACCCACACGGGCACGGACAGAGCAAGCAAACGGCACATACGAAGAGGGAAAGAGTAGAAACGCTCGATATGGCTATCCAGAAAGAGCAACGCTAAAAAAATTATTTTAGTTTAGAGGACTGCAGAGCTTGGGCAGTTGTTGGTATCAGTGGCTCATCGCCCGACTGCTGCCTTCCAGCTCGACCGTGGATCGTCAGCGATTGCAAGGGGCACTTGGGCAGCAAAGCGGCGAAGCGGCAACATTTGTGTCTCATGGAAAGAAGCTCCTGCCCGTGAGGCGGTTCAATTCCTGCCTCGGGCATCTTTCTCCGTAGTGCTTATGCGTTCTCGCCCCCTGCTTGTGCGTTGATTTCCTCCGTGTTCTCCAGCCTCCTCCAACATTTAAAAAACAAAAGTCAATAATTGGCCGATAAAATCATAAATGCACAGCAGCAATGTCTGGCGAGTTGACTCCAGCTGCCAGCGTGGCTGCTTCCTCCGCCACCCCCCTCCTCCTCCCCCATCCCTGTTTCCAGCAGCGCATTGAGGCTTCTGGGTGAGAGCCACCGCAACATAATTATAGTAAATTATTAAAATGATTACTTTGCTTGAACGGCAGTGAATTAACGCACAGGTCATCGTCCCAACACGGGAACGGACGGCGGTTCCTATCCACGCAGTGGCCACCGCAGTCGCCGTCGTGACCGGCGGGCGGCGGCGTAAGCCACTCACCGGAGATTGTGCGCAGTCGGCGCAAGCCGGTGGACGGCCGGCGCATGTCGGCGAGGAATTTGTAAAGGTCCTCATCACTCAGCCGGTCTCCCTCCTGGGCAACAAAATCACCGTCACATCGCCAACATGGTCACATCACCACCTTCACAATTACATCCTGTGTTACTTGATGTGCTTCACTGATTAAAATGTTCATCTATTCATCTTCATCCGCTTTATCCGGGTATTAAAATGTTTATACTTTATTTAATTGAGCTATTCTGATATTGTCGTTGGTGACATGCTGTTCTCTCCACAGCTCTGTGCAGCACTTTGTCCCCCCCGGGTGAAAAGCAATTTAGATATGCAAAGATGATTATTATTACAGCAATGATTTTTTCAACTTAAAGCGGCTAAATTAATACACCAAGTGCTGTACAATATTGAAAAAGTGCAGGCAGGTTTAAAAATAGATCCAGGACAAAACGCAAGTGAAGTAAAACAATTGATCATTGTATGCAATGTTAAATCCATCACTGCTACATCACCATCACCACCACCACCGCCTTCACCACCATCACGGCCACACTACCACCACTAATAGATAGAGGATGACTGGTTGAAAATGGATGATGATGTCGATGATATGTTACATCTGCGCCTCCCAGAAGGAAAGTCCTACCGGAGGGCGGGTCGATTCCTGCATAGGGTGCCTTTCTGTGTGGAGTATGTGTTTTCTCTCTCCCCCTGTTCTGCGTGGGTTTCCTCCGGCTTCTCCGGTTTTCTCCCACATAAAGAAACCTCATTAATAAATTTAATTAATTGGCCGATAGCATCGTAATATAACGTAGTGTCTGGCAAATGTTGGCGCCAGCTGAATGCATGGTTGCCTTGCCCTCGCCGCTCTGTGGTTTCCTCACACCTCTGTAATCATGTAAGTGGCCCTGGATAAGGGCGTCTGCTAAATATTAATTAATAATAATTAATAATGCCGTTGAAAATTATGATGGTGAGCACAGGCATGAAGACGACGAGCGAGCGCGCGGGTGTGCGTCATCTCGCCTGCTTGAAGAAGTTGTTGAGGGTGATGGTGACGGGCCGGAAGGAAGCCAGGTTCAGGTTCTCCTCGCTGCACAGCGCATTACCTCGCTCCAGGCTGCGTCTGCCGGTCTGCGCCGCCAGACCTCGCCGATCCAGCCTCCGCTCTGGGTGCGGCGAGTGGACGGTGGGGGGGGAGCGGGGGGAGCGGGGTCAGACGGGGTCAGACGGGGTCAGAGGTGGTCGATGTCTCAGGGGGTTCTTTCGGGATAACCACGTCGATTGCGCCTTCTCTCTCCTTTGCGACGTTTCGCCTCCCACGTTGGAGGCATCCTCAGACGTTATATGGGTAAGTCACGTGTGTGAGACTGCTGTTTAGAAGTCGTCACCCTCTCCTACTGCGTCACTCTCTCCCAACAGAAGAAAGCGGCCAAATCCCACTCCCGGACGTACACGTGGAATCTGCGCAGCGCGTTACAAATTGAATTATTATTCATTATCATTAGAATTGCCACGTGCCCCCCCTCCACCCGACCCTCACCGCCAGCAGAAGCGCCACCCCCCGGCGTGGTGGGGGCCTCGGGTTCCGGCTCACGCTCCAATGTGGCGGCGCTCGTCACGATGTTCATCAGGTGCACGGCTGTCCAAGCAAACGGCATGCGGTAGCGGCCGAGCCGCGAACAGAAGCCTTCCGTCTGCGCCCGCAGCCGGTCCAGCTTCTCCTTGTTCTGCGGTGCGGCAACGGTGACGACAGCGGCGGCGGTATTAGCGGTGGCGACAGTAAGGCTAGCAGCAGCCGGTGGTGGGAAGAACGGTAGTCACAGTGGCAGTGACAGTAACAGCTAAAACAGCAGTAGCAACAGCAGCAACAGGAACAGTAGCAGGAGAAGCAACAGCAGTAATCACAGCAGCAGTGGCAGTAATAGCAGCAGTAACAGCAGCAGCAGCAATAGCAGTAGCAGTAACAGCGGCAGTTGTAGCGGCAAATATATACATTATCACATTAAATATACGCACAATATATTATTAACACCGTGTTATTGAGTAAGTTTCTTTATTGCAATACTCACACAAATACGTAGAGAAAGCAGTGCGTACCTTGGAGGCGTCCGTCTCCTTCATCATGATGTAGGGCTCCATGCACTCGCCGATATCTCCTTGCTGCAGAACCTTTTCGAGCTGGCAGGGGGACGAGCGCCACGGAGAGGTCCCACATCGTCAGTGTCACGCGTCGTGGTGGCAGCAGCGGCACACGCGCCTCACGTACAAATCAACGTAAAGTTTCCCGCTGCACCGTCGCCACACCTCTGCTCGTCTTTGTTGATCGTTGTTTGACTGTGCCGCGCGACCTCGTGCGCTACCGTTTGCTTCATGGTCACGGCTCGTCGTCGCACGAGGTCGGCGTCGTTGTGGGATTGCTTAATTGTGCAACGGTGCGCGTTTTTCCGTTTACTTTTGGGGGCAGTGCGATGATTAGGGCCTTCGTCTCACAGCAAGAAGGTCCTGGGTTTGGATTCCGGGCTCGGGTGCCTTTCTGTGTGCAGTTTGCGTGTTCGCTCCCCGTGTCCGCGTGGGTTTTCGCCAGGTATTCCAGTTTCCTTCCATCGTCCAAAGACGCGCAGCTGCCGAGGTTAAATGTCCTTCCGAGGAAATTGCCCCAAAAAAAGGGCTCTTCGACGTACTGGCGTCATATCCTGGGTATAGCCCCACCTTGCGGCCTGTCTGACAGGATAGGCTCCGCCCCCCCACGCAACCCTGTACTAAATTAAGCGGGTATTGATAATGATGATTGTTTACGTCTGTGATTGCGATTAGAATAAGCATTAATACTGTGAGCACATTTATTTGCACTTTGGTTATATGGGTTGTTGCGTTGCTCAGTTCGGATGTTTGTTGGGTCGCAGGAATCCTGCAACTAGAACTTGCAAGCTCATTCAGAAATTTCTTCTGCAATAATAAACATTAGTGTTATAGATAGGAGCCAGTGTTGTGTCGCAGGAATACCGCATCTCGAGCATGCAAGCTCAGGGAGTACTTTCTGCTGTAAGTGTTTAAGGTCGTCATTGCATCACCGCCCGTCAGCCAGATTGATGGATTTTCAGATTATCAAATTACCAGATTGTCAGATTACAAGTTCTAAACTACTAGTTTAACAGTTTATCAGAATTCCAAACTACCAGATGACCAAACTGTCAACAGAGTGGCATAAAAGTGGCTCAGTGGTAACATCTGGCAACATCTGTGCCTCCCAGGAAGGAAGTCTGGCTGAAGGTGGTTCGATTCTCATCTAGGTTGCCTTTCTGTGTGTAGTTTGTGTGTTCTCTCCTGCTGCGCTGCGTGGGTTTCCTCGGGGTTCTCCGGGTTCCTCCCACAACATCAAAAAATACTCATTAATTAATTGGCCGATAACATCGTAATATATAGAACGCAGTGTCTGGAAGATGCTCGGAAAATACTGACTGCATGTCTGTCTTCCCCTCGCCGCTCTCTGGTTTCCTCGCTACACCTCCATAATGATGGAAGTTGCCCTGGATAAGGGCGTCTGCTAAATACTAATAACAATAATTTATCACATTATTAGATTCCCAAGTGAACAAACTGCCACATCACCGCATTACCAGATATCTCCTTCGCGACATTTCCCCTCCCACATCGGGGGCACGACGATGACGCCTCCTCCAATGCAGGAGGCAGAAACTTTTCCGAAGGATAAAGGAGGAACGCTCGATACGGATATCGTAAAAACGCACCTCTGAAAAGCAATTCTCATCACACATCGAGCGATGAGAGGCATGGTGGCGCAGTGAGCAGCGCAGCCGCCTCACAGCAAAAAGTCCTAGGTTAGATTCCCGGCACGGCTGACTTTCTGCGTGTGGAGTTTGCAAGTTTTCCTTGTGCTCGCGTGGGTTTTTTTATTCTGGGTACTATGGGCTATATTTACGTAGTCCAAAAAACAAGCTGCTGCCTTGGGTAATTGTTTTGACTAAATTACCCCCGACGGTGCTCTGAGATGTTCTAACTTGGTCATCCCTCCCTGCTGGACAACTGTTAAAAAGATCTACAAAGCTCAACGGTTCCTTCCAGTTTGAAGAAAAACTGACTGACCGATGAACACGAATACCAATACATCACCAGATCGTCAGATTACCAGCTTGATAATTTTTTATTTTACCAGATTGCCACATTATCGCTCTGTCGCTGACCAGGGCGACAACAGGTCACGTCCCACTCACCTTGATGACCATGAAGATATCCTGCGTAGGGTAGGTGATTGAAAAGATTGCTGTGCGGGCCAGCGAGGGAACGCTGGCCTGGCCGCTGTGGGGCTTCAGCAGGACCTTCATCTGCTCCGAGTTGAGGTCAAAGTAGAAGTTCTCGGAGATCTGAAATGCCACGCAGGTGGAAAGGTGATTTTGCTTCACCTGAGTGAGAACTCATTCATCAGTACAGACTAAATCCTGCACATTGGTACAGTGAGTAATGCTGCTACCCCACAACAAGAAGGACTTAATTACGATTCCCGGCTCGGGTGCCTTTCAGTGTGACGTTTGCGTGTTTTCCCCGTGCGCGCATTGGTTTTTACCAGGTACTCCAGTTTCCTCCCACCCGTCAAAGGACACGCTGCTGCCTAGGTTAAATGGCCTGCTGAGTAAATTGGCCTAAAAAGTGTGTCCTGCGATGTACTGGCATCACAACCTTGGTTATAGCCCACCTTGGCTCTCTGTCTGCCGGGAGAGGTGCCAGCACCCCAAGACCTTGTACAGGATTAAGTGGGTATTTATACAGACTGACTGACTTAATCCTGAAGGGGGTCACAGGGGGTGAGAGCCTATCCTGGGAGACACAGGACGCAAGGCAGGGCTATACCGAGGATGAGACATCAGGCCATCACAGTACAGCAGGGGCAATTTAGTCAGTGGACCAATTTACTGAGCGCAGCATATATATATATATATGGACTGAGGGGGGCAACCAGAATACCTGGCAAAAAGCCACGCAAGCACAAGAAGAACGTGCAAAAGCCACACAAAAAGGTGGCACCCGACCTGGGAATCGAACTCGGGTACTTTGTGTTGTGGGGCGGGAGCGCTACCCATCCGCCACACCTCTGTGCAGCCCTTTGTGATCCTCGGGTGAATAGCGCTCTATAAGTGCAATTATTATTATTATTATTATCCGAGATCTCGGGAAAGCAGCATATTTGGCGTGAGACCTGCCGCCACAGAGTCCACCGACAGCAGGGGGCGTTGGTTGCCACTTTCCACGTCATCGCAATAGAATATTCTGCGTGTCACTTTCGAAATTGGTGAGTTTTATACTTAGCCACGGGTGAGCAGGTGAGTGGACGGGGCCAGATACCGCTAACTTGAACAGGTGTTGGAGTAAATGAGCAGGTTGGCGGGAGGGTGGGTGAGCGAGCGGGTAGGTGAGCAATGGAGCGGGAAGGCGAGCGAGCTAGCCAATAAGTGAGTGAGCGAGCCAGTGGGTGAATGAGTGGCTGGGTGAGCGCGTGGGTCAGCAGATAGGTGAGTAGAGATGGCTGGATACCGCTGAATGAGCGGGTAGGCAGGTGAGAAAGCGAGCGGGCCGGAGAGTGTTGTAAGTTTATATTTATTTGCACTTTGCTTTCATGCATTATTGTGTTGCTCAGTTCGGACGTCTTTTGTGTCTGAGGAATCCAGCATCAAGAGCTTGCAATCTCACTGGGCACTCTCTGCTATAACAACAAACATCTATCTAGTGTTAGAGACAGGAGCCAGTGCTAGAGATAGGAGCTAGTGTCATAGACAGGAACCAGTGTTAGAGATAAGAGCCGGTGTTAGAAAAAGTAACCAGTGTCGTAATACAGGAACCCTACATCCAGAGCTCGCAAGCTTACTGAAGACTTTCCACTGTAATAGTAACCATCTATTATATACATCTACGTGAGTGAACAAGCCAGAGGGTGAGCGAACTCGTGAGCGGGTGAGGAGCAGCTAGGTGAGAAGACAGGGGCCAGGCAGCGGGCGACGCCGTTACCTTCTTCTTCTCTCGGACATCGTACAGCGCCAGGCTGGCGAACAGCGGCTCGATTTCGATCTCGAACCTGGGCAACGACAAACAAGGCCATGAGAGCCGCGCAGGCGCAGCACGTGGTCGCTCGACCCCGGCGAACGGACGCTGACGCTCGCCAGGGTCAACCGGCGAGCGTCCAGCACGGGGACTCACTTCAGAGAGAGGCACTTGATGAGGAGCCGCTGGCCGAAGTGCTCCCGCGGAGTCTCTGGAACAGGCCGCTTCTCCACCACCTCCTCCTGGAGATCCAAACATGGTTACCAATGACGACGACGAATACAATGAATGTAACACTGATTGATGAAGAACATCATGTTGATAATAATGGTTTATGTAATGATGTAGGTTTTCACGGCTCGATGCATGATGATTGCTTCGAAAAGCTGCTCTCTCTTCAGGCGCCTGAAGATGCCTCCAACGTGTGAGGCGAAACGTCGCGAGGAGAGGAGAGAGAGCCATCGACGCGGCTGTCCCGAGAGAGCAGCATTTCGAAGCAATCATCAATAATGGTTTATAATGACAATGTTGATGAACATGCGAACAACAATGACATCACCGATGACAATGATGATGATGGCGTTGACAACAGTTTTGCAATTTTAATGACGATGGCAGGAGGGGCTTCGCCCCACCTCGTCAGCGGGCGGGGGGTAGAGAGCGAAGATGCTGGCCTGCCGCGCCGCGTGCCGCGCCAGCTCATTGTGACGATCTGTCTCCTCCAGCGAGCGGCGATCCAGCAACCCCGGCACCAGTGGGTCGCCGCCGACCTCACCCTCACCCGGCGACAGCACGTCATCGCCTACGCTCACCGAAGCACGGCGGCTCCCCGCATCCTGCCAGCGGTGGGAGGGTGAGAGGGTGAGGTGAGTGGGTGAGAGAGTGGGGGAGTTGATGAGGGGGTGGGGGAGTGGGTGAATGGATGAGTGGGTGGGGGAGAGGGGGAGTGGGTGGGGGAGAGGGGGAGTGGGTGGAGGAGAGGGGGAGTGGGTGAGCGGGTGAGTAGGGGAGTGAGGAGAGGGATGAGAACAAAACCAACCAAACCGTAATCAGCGCAAAATAGACAAAATACACAGCAAGGCAACACGCATGCAAATCAATCCAGTGTGCCAGCCAGTCAGCGTGCCAGTCAGTCAGCGAGTGCGCCAGCTAGTCAGTGGAGTAACTGAGACTCCAGTCGGAGAAACTCTGTTTTTTATGGCTTAGGTTTTCCACTTAACTGCAAAGCGACCAGACTGCAGGGCCACTCGAAATGCAGTTGAGCTCCCAGGGCAGAACCAGTTCCACAGGGCGGCCTCTCCAGCAGGCGATTTGTTCTCGCGAAAAATAGCCAACTTTTGTTTTCATCTCATCACCCATCATCTGCACCCCCTGAACATGCCCACCCCCCCCCCATCACGGATGCAGTTGCACTGCCTGCACACACAACAATCACGCACCTGCAGCAGCGGCACCGTCAGCTGGCATTATCGCTGGCGAAGATGCTCGGAAAATAAAATATCAACAAAGATGCCTCGTTTGAGCAACAAGCCCCGGAGCAGAAGGTAGTTTTTTTTTTTCCCAAGACCGATGGAATGATGGAATCGATGCTGGGCGGCTGTGAGCCTCGCCGTGCCAGCGAAAGTGGAACTTAAATGAGTGTAGATTTAAAATGAGTGTAGATTTAAAATATTTTGCTTTGTGTGGGAGGATACCATACTAGCCGGTGAAAACAAAATTCTAACGACCAGCTCATGGTATTTGTCACTGCAGGCCTCACTCGTGAAACAGGAAAACGTTCTCCTCAGTGTAAGACATCGTGCATCCACTGCTGGATGAAGGCTTGTTTGTGCCAAACCACACAGGTCAGTTGAGATTGGCGAGGGGGGAGGGGTTATCCAGTGCTGAGGTCTATTGAGTGTACCTACTGCTGAGGGGATGTCCATGGACAGTTTGGTTACTCATCACCGATGTCGGCCGTCACGTGCAGGAACCGAACTCGGATTGCCTGGTTAGCACCGTGGTACACTAACTACTATGTCACCGCTCCACATATACCGAACAAGACAAACATCCACTGTGTAGCCTTAACAGACCGTTGGGTCCAGTGGTGTTAGCAAGTAGCAGCTATGGAGGCCAGGATAGTACACGAGGGGGTGGGTGGCCCGCACCACGCCTTTGTTTCCCTAGTGGCAATGTTAACACAGCGCACCAAGCATTCATCATCATTGTTATCAGGGTGGGGGGGGGCAGAGCCTATCCCGGCAAACAGAGGGCGCAAGGCGGGACAATACCCAGGATCTGACGCTAGTATATCGCGGGGTACTTGGGAAAATTTACTCAGCAGGCAGCAGCGTGTCTTTGGACGGTGGGAAGAAATCGGAGTACCAGACAAACACCCACACGAACACGGTGAGAACACGCAAACTCCACACAGAAAGACACCCGAGCCTGGAATCGAACTCGGGTGCTTCTTGCTGTAAGGCGACAGCGCTACTCACTGCGCCAACGTGCGCCCACCAGGTACTCATTTGGGGCTGAATCGACCTAGGGGGTAGTCCGGTCACGTTTCATTAAATCGTCACTGGTATTGGCCATGAGCATAAATCGAACTCCCAGCGAGAGCAATGCAAAGCCAGTGGTGGAAATTCATATTTTTATGGAGTGGACCAGTCAATCTGTAGGAGTTTGGAGAGTATCATTTTCACCACCACCCAAAACCGCCGCAACAGCAGAAACATCGATGGTGGCGGCGGCTCCTTAGTTTAAATCCGACATTTTCAACCGCTAGGTCGCGACCCATCAGTGGGTCGCGAACGTCACCTAGTGCTCTGTGGAGATCAAACCCACGTGGGACAAGTGAGACTTGAGGAGAATACAGGTCTGACAAAGACACTTTGTCATTTTGCAACGGTAAGCCAACCAGTGGTGTTTATTTTGCGTGTATTTATTTGTGTTAATTTATTCGAAATGTGGGCTGCACGGTGGCGCAGTGAGTAGTAGTGGCGCAGTGACTAGTGGTGGTGTAGTGAGTAGCGGTGGTGCAGTGAGTAGCGCTCTCGCCTTACAGCAAAAAGGTCCTCAGTTCGGTTCCTGGCTCGGGTGCCTCTCTGTGTAGAGTTTACGTGTTCTCTTCCCGTGTTCGCGTGGGTACACCAGTTTCCTCCCACCGTCCTAATACACGCTGCTGCCTAAATTGGCCTGCTGAGTAAATTGCCCCCCCCGCCATGCCCTGCTATGTACTGGCGTCACATCCTGGGTATAGCTGCGCTTTACTCCCACCCTCTGTCACCCGTTATAGGCTGCGCCCCCTCCCCCCCGCGTGACCCTGTAGAGGTGTAAGCGGGTATCGATAAATGCGCACGTGCATGATGACGTCAGTCGCTAATCAACAATATTAATAACAAAACGTGGAGGAGCCCCGGTTTAAGGGACCCGGCGAGAGCGAGGCTGCAGCACCGCACCTCATCGTCGGGGTTCTCCTCCGACTCAAAGAGGTGCCGCTCCAGGCACTTGGTGCGCTCACCGCCCCCGTCGTCGTCGCTCCCCGTGGCACCGCAGCACTGGTACCTGCACGGCATGGCCCGGGACAGTCACGCGCGGGACGCTCGCGGTTACAGCTCAAGCGAGGCGCCCTGGTTAATTATAACAATTGCACTTCGAGAGTGCTTTTCACCCGAGGGTCACAAAGCGCTGCACAGACCTGTAAAGAGAATGGCATGTCAGCAACACCAACGACATATGAGTGGCAAATCAACAACAATAACACACTGGGGTTGGTGGTATAACAAAAGGTAGACTTGATGCGGTGTGACGGAAAGACCAGGATGTTTCATTTACAAAAGCGGCCTTCGGCATTAGTCTGCCAATAGGAGGTGATGATTGCTGCCATGTGTAAAATCCCACTCCAGTGCTTTGTGGTTTTAATTTTCGATTATAGCAAAATTGGACCGATGCCCGTCACACACACTTCCCCACTCTTGTGAAAGACTCCACGAAATCTTTACAATCTGCTGTGAGTGAAGGGGACAGCGCATGGTTATTTTATTATCATCATCAAGACGACGCGGCAGCAACCCACACTTTGCCCCACCGCACGCGGAACCTGCCGCGATCGACGATAAAAATAGATGGGGGAAGGCTTTTGCTCCACGATCCGCCGACAGACGAGCGGAAATGTGGATGTGGAAAGCGTTTCCCATTTGGCGACGCGCTGGGACGAGCGGCTGTTTGCGCAGGCGTCCAGCGTAGAGCACCCCCACCCCACCTCAAAAAATAACAAAAAACAAACACTAGAGGGGGGGGGGCAGTGGGAGCACGAGGCATTGAAACTTCAGCCCCCCCTGCTACTTATTAACTCGCCCAAGTGCATAAAAAGGACACAAAGAGAGATGTTGAAGGGTGCAGCCCTGCCTCCGGGTGACAGTAAGCCGGCACCGTACCAGTAAGCATTCGGTGCAGCTGGGAATTGGGTTTACGATACGACCGTACCGGTAATAAATTCATCTTCGGCTTCGCCACGCCGGTCCGACTTCTCAGAAGAAGTTTTCAGAAGTGGGGGGGGTTGAAAGTAACTGATATCTCTTACTGTACAAAGTCGTATCGCAACCTGTACTTTACCTCTGGGGAGTACCCACACCACCCCACCACGAGTTACAGACCGAATGTGCTTGTGTGGATGGTTGGGACAGAGGGGCAATGGAGGGGTGGAGATTTCAGAAACTTGGATTATTAGTACAACTGCCGGGCACTGAACGTTACACCACTGTCGTAGTTTCCTATAGCTCATAATATAATCATTATAATAATACAGCCCATTATGTACGGCCTATTAAGCGGCAAGATGGTGCAGTGGTAACATCCGCGCCTCACAAAATGGAGGACCTACCCAAGGCGGTTTGATTCCCACCTCAGGCACACTTCTGTGTTGAGTTTGTGTATTCTCTCCCCCTGTTCTACGTGGATTTCCTCCACGTTCTCTGGTTTCCTCCCACAGGCTGGAAAAAACACTAATTAATGAATTGGCTCATAGCATTATGATTTTTAGATGTTTATTATTACAGCATAACTTACCCAATGAGCTTGCAAGCTCTAGATGCGGGATTCCTGTAACACAACACTGGCTATCTCTAATAATAGCTCCCGTATCTACCACTGGCTCCTATCTCTACCACTGGCTCCTGTCTTAACCACTGGCTCCTATCTCTAGCACTGGCTCCTATCTCTACCACCTGCTCCTATCTCTAACACTAGCTCTTGATGTTATTGACATGCCGTTCTCAGATTTGTACAAAAAAAACCCCAAAAAATGTTGCTGATTTTCCGTTCTCTGTAGTTGGCATTCCGTTCTCTCCACAGCCCTGTGCAGGACTTTGTGACCCTCGGGTGAAAGGCGCTCTAAAAATGCAATTATTATTATGTTTAGCTCCTACCTCTAACACTAGATAGATGTTTATTATGACAGCAGAAAGTACTCAGTGAGCTTGCAAGCTCTAGATGCGGGATTCCTGCGCCACAACAAACGTTCCAATCAATTACAAGATGCAGTGCTTGGCGGGTTGGCACTGGCTAACCGTGTGGCTTGACTTCACCTTCCCCCCCTGAAGGTTGCTTTGTGCCTCGCAGTCCTTTTTACTTTGAATAAATACCTTTGATATTGAATGAACGTGTGCCACGCGTTATAAATAATATTTTTATTATTACCAATCCACTGATGGATGATCTCCTGCATGCAGTGTCACGTACTCCACCACGCTGGGGCAGTGTGGGTCACATTTTCCTGAACGTTAAAATTAATTTCTCTACTGTGAGTACGACACGTTAAAATTATTTATTACTTGGGCTGAAATCCGGAAGTAAACTGTACCACAGTACTGTACTTCTGTCTAATTTATTTCAAAAATATCCTCCTTTGTTAATGAGCATTACTCCTTCTTAATAAAAGCACAGAACACTAACAAAAACCCAGCCATTTATCCATCCACTGCTGGATGAAGGCTGTTTGACCAGACTACACGGGGCTGTTCAGTGCAGGTTTATAGAGAATGAGGAGCAATCGACAAACTCTCTTCCCACACCCTGAGATCAGGTGTTAATGACATTGGGCAGACATCCTAATCAGGCACAGAACCCGACTGAAAAATGCCTTCAGACTCGTTGCGTATTTCCAAGCCAAAAAAATGTCGTGCAAGAGGACCCAGCTCAATTTGCCATGCCAGCAAATTTTCGGTGAACGTACGCAGACGATTTTGGCATCTTTAACATGTTTCGGATTATCAGGATTTACAGCTCAGATCTCCCTCCCTCGGAGTTGACTGATAACCGGTTTCCTGTACATAGGGGTCGGAGCAGTACTGCTGCCAGACCCAGAGTTTTTTTCCACTCGTATCTAAAATAATTATAACAACATAATTTGTGGTGCACCACGCTAATTCCGCACGTGGCCACGGACGAGACAACGATGTGGAGGCGGAGAGAGGAAACCACAAAGAGGTGGGAGGGAAGGGAGCCATGCAGCCATCTGGTGCCAACATTTGCCAGACACTGGGTCCTAAATTTTATGATCAATACCACCAATATCTGCTTAATACTGTACAGGGTGGCCGGGCGGCAGAGCCTATGCCAGCAGAGAGAGGACGCAAGGTGAGCCTATAACCAGGATGTGATGCTATTTATTGAGCAGGCCAATTAACCTAGGCAGCAGCATGTATTTGTGCAGTGGGAGGAAACTGAAGTACCCTGCTAAAACCTAATTATAATGCAAAATTTAAATAACAACGATGTACAAGCTAACGCAGATCCAATGATGGATTATGGCATTTCCATGCTGCTATGCGGGCTGTTCTGGAAGTCATCGCTCTATACTTCACCATGCTCCTCAATGCGATTCCAAGCATATTATTATTTTTCACAAAACTGTGAGGAAATTTATCCAGTGGGTTTAGAGGTTTATTACCTCCGGCCTGGCAACAGCTCTGGCGTGGCTGAGCCACAGGGACCTCAGGCGACGTGCGAGACAGGAAGTCAAGCTGCGGTTGCCGCGGTGATGATGGCGGTGGCGGTGTTGCAGAAAACGCCTCTGCTGAACCCGTTGGGAATTCAGCCGCTGCCAAAAAAAACTATGGCCGAACTTGACGACAGCAACGCGCTGAGCTTCCACAGCCTCCTTTCCGAGGACAGCGCTGTATGATTTAATCTCCCGTAATAAATCCCACGATCGCTTCCGAAACATGGGGTACACTGCTGGGACTGGTTACTGGCCTAAGCTAGTATAGCCTTTAATAGGCTCCCTGAAGGCCTGGTGAGCCATTTTATAAATCCGCCCTACGCCTCTCACGTGGAGAAAGTTAAATAATTCCCCACGCATTCTCTGCTGTGCCGAGTTTGTTCTCTTTCGTGCAGTGCGTAGGTTTCCCAACATCGCCAAGAAACTCACAATCTTAATACACAGCGGACGCAGCGTCTGGCAAATGTTGGTGCCGGCTTACTGTAGGGCTGCCTTCCCACTCCCATGCCTCTGCAGTACTTCACACCTCGGCGCCATTCTCCTATCTTTTCAAGAGTGAATGAATACTGCGCGGTGCACGATTAGTTGAAAATTACAAGTGATTAGATTCTAAATGTACAAGGTGACGGGGTCGGCTCGCTTAGCGGAACGCGCACGGATGCTCGCTCACCTGCGTGTGACAACCGCCCAGTCCTCCGTGAAGGAGCGCACACAGTCCCGCACGTGCGCGTTCGCATCCCAGCTGAGATGGAGAGAAGGGGGGGAGGAGGTTGTGGGGCAGGGACGGGGGGAATGGAGTCAGAAACATGCAATAGTTAGTTCAGAGAAATAAAATAATGCAGATTCCATATATTTCCAAATTTGGAATGTGGGACCACACGTGGCAATTATGCTGTCTTCCCCTGTGACCTCTCCATGACCCGTATAGTCCCCATGACCCTCATGAGGGGCACGATCGTGCAGTGGAGGGGGGGGGTGACATTGTGACAGTGGGCAGTGCTGCTGTGAGTGCTGCCGCCTCACAGCAAGAAGTCCCAGGTTTGATTCCCAGCTCGGATGCCGCCTTTCTGCGTAGAAACTGTGTTTTTTTTCCGTGTCCATGTGGGTTTTCGTGATGTATTCCGGTTCCCTCCCACAGGCCAAGGACCTACTGCCTAGGTTAATTATCGCTAAAAATTGCTTCCTGTACCCTGAGATGTTGTAACTGGCTTACTCCTTCCGACTGGACAATTCTTAAGTAGAGCTTCATAGCTCCAACGTTTCTTCCACCTTACATACAAATCGACTAACTGGCTGTGTGCGATTGGCTGTGTGACTGGCAGCAATGCTGAGTGACTTGGGGAGTGAGTACATGGCTACCTGAGTAAAAATGTAGCTGTCTGAGTGAATGGCTGCATGGTGACTGTGTTATGAAGAAAATTGCCCAAACGTCGACAATTAGATGTAGATTTCCCTTTTAAAATCCACACAGGGCTGTTGACACGGAACATGTTGTACCGTTTGTTATTTGTGCACCACTGTCAATGAGGCATCACTTAATCAGGGACCTTTAAATCCCTGATTAAGTGATGACTGGCCAGGTGAACAGTTGGCCGAGTGACTGTGTATAACAGAGTTAGTGACCGGTTGTTTGTCTGATGTAGCAGTTGAGCGACCGGCTGAGTAAACAAGTGACTAGAGTGGTTACCTAACTGGACGAGCCGAGCAAACTGACTCGCGCACGTGACCGGATGACCGAATGACCTACCGACCTTCTGAGACATCGACCGCCCTGACCCAGCGTTCGCCCGGCAGCAGCTGTTGCGCTGCTGTCCCAGATTCTCTGACCCTCTAACCTTTCCCAAACTGACCGTACATCCCCCCCCCTCAGCTCAGCCCTGCCTTCTCACCCCTCCTCGTCGGGTAGTGAGGGGGTGAGGGTTCGGCACTCGCGTGGAGTGAAGGTGACAGTGATGTCGTCCGGGGGGAACTCGGAGATGCTGCGCAGAGGCGTGGAGTCTGGAACCGCGTGGGAGCTCAGCACGTCCTCCACGTCGACGGATTCCACCACGTCGCATGCTGGGATCTGACGGCGCAGCAACACAGGGGTGGAGAGCCCCCCCCCCGAATGGTTTGTTAGAGATGAACGTCGCATGCGCAGCGTATTGCAAGACGGCCAGAATGCCTTGTGCCCATCACCCATGCCACATACCTACCACCCATTCCATCTACCCACTACCTACACCATATACTCCCACCCACTCCATGTACCCACCACCCCCACTATGTACCCACTAACCATCCACACCATCTACTCACTTCCCACCCACACCATCTATCTACCATCCACTGTCCACTCACCTACTCCTAACCCAGAAGGATGTACTCACCACCCAACATGTAATCACCATTCACACCATGTACTCCCCATTCACACCATGTACTCACCATTCATCCCATCTACCCACCACCCACACCACGTGCTCACCACAACAATAACTACCATTTACCACCAAGTGGCATTGATGTCCCCATGGCACCTATGCCAGGCCAGGTGCACTGAGGCTATCACGCGATGTGTCGAAGGCTCGCTGGGACAGAACCAGGTGGCATGGTCTGAGATGAGTGGCCGATGCACCACCTGTGCTAACTCGCTGAGTTGTAGCCGCCCGGTGCTCCGCTCGTTGTTGTGAGTGTTGCTCCTCCGCACTCTGTTATTGGAGGGCGAATGCCTCCAACCACTCAGTAGCGTCCTTCAAGATCCTCCTCAACAGAGGTTGATCCTGACACCGCTGGTACCGGTCTTCGACAAGTCTGATCAGCTTCACATCATCCTGTACCGCATCAGTCTATCTCTTGTCGTGCCCGCGCTGCGCCCGTTTACCCTGCTCTATCCGACCAAACAAACGCTGTTTGGGCATGAGAAGGCTGGGCATGTGGGTTACATGACCCAGCCAACACAGCCTTGTCTGCCGGAGGAGCTCACTGATAGGAATGTGACCGGATGGTTTAAGAATCTGTGAGTTCCCCACCCACACACCTTGCCTTCTGCAGTCATTTGTTCTCTCCGCAGCTCTGTGCAGCGCTTTGTGACCCTCGAGTGAAAAGTGCTCTAGAAGTGCAAATATTATGATTATTCCCCCAGTGGAAGCTTGAGGTGGGATTGCATGATGGGGGCAGAAACACAAACACATGTGCTCGTACAGAGCGGTGGTGACGTAACAGCTGCACTTGTGCCAGGCTAGGTGCACTTCCAGACGAATCGCGTGAGGCGTGGACTGTGGCAGGAGGTGACGGGACAGGCCCAGGTGTTAAGGGTTAACTGGCTGAGATGAAAGCAGATGTACACACGGCCACACGTGCATACATACACACGTTAATGTGAGTGCTAGAGGGCGGGAGAGAGGGAAGGGATGAAAGGAAGTGGGAAAGAGGGGAAGGGGATGAGGGGGAAGGGAATGAGAGGGAGGGAATGAAGGGAGAGGTTAGCAAGGTGAGAGGGGATCAGAGGAAAGGAGGCATTTGAACGGGAGGGTAGGAGAGGGAGGGGTGCAGAGGAGGGCAGACAATGACGGAGGAGGGAGGGAAAGAGGAAAGGGGGCGGGTGAGAAGGAGAGAGGATGAGAGGGAGGGAGAGGTAATAATGAGAGGGGGAGGGAATGAGAGTGGAGCGGTGACTCGCTCCGAGGGCGTCGCCCAAGGCGAGCGACTCATGTCCACTGCCCGTGCCGAGGAAACGGTCCCGGACAAACCACACCTCCCCCCCACCCCGTGCCACGCAGGGCCACACACGAGCACACAGCGGGTGATACACAGGGGGTTGCCGCCTCGGGAGACACACCGTGGATTGGAAAGAGGCCAAGGCAAGCGGGAGGACTGGACGGTACGTGTTGATAAAAAAAAACGGGACGCCGAGACTCGTTCCGCGAGAACGCACAGATTTTCTGCGACAGCTGCCCCCTCTAACAGGACGATCTCTGGAAAAAAAAAACGGGACAGGTGGCAACTCGCACGGCGGGTGCGCCACATTGCAGGCACCAGACTGCAGGGAGGAAAATCATAATTAATTATAATAATTGCAGCCGGCACGGTGGCCCTGCAGGTAGCACTATCGCCTCACAGCAAGAAGGTCCCGGGTTCGAATCTCGGCTCCGGTACCTTTCTGTGTGGCGTTGGCATGTTCTCCCCGTGTCCGCGTGGGTTTTCGCCGGGCATTACGGTTTCCTCCCACAGTCCAAAAAACATGCTGCTGCATAGGTTAATTGGCTTGCAGACTAAATTGCCCACAGTGCCCGGTGAGGGACTGGCGTCCCATCGAGAGTATATCCTTGCCTTGCGCCCTGTGTCTGCCGGGATAGGCTCCGGCTCACCGCGACCCTGTACAGGACTAAGTGGTTTCTGACAATGAGATGAGAATAATAAGAATTGCATTTATAGAGCGCTTTTCACCCGATGGTCACAAATCGTTGCACAGAGCTGCGAAGAGAAGGGCACGTCAACAGCAATGACATGGTAACTGGACAACTCTATAATGATGTGAGTCGCCCTGGATAAGGACGTCTGCTATATAACGATTTAATAACTACACAGAGACGATGCTCAAACGAGCAGCGGCGCCATTGGTGGTGCTCATCTTCCTGCACTGCGAGTGGTGGAAATTCCACGTTGATATGAGTGGGAGGCAGAGGGCTAGGATCAACGTAGATGCTTGCTTTTCAACGTTGTTCTTTCGGGATAGCCAAGTCGATCTACGCAGAGTCTTCCAATTGTGCTCTCGGCAAATGTAATTCATAATAAATCTTCATTATTACAGCAGAAAGTATCCAGTGAGCTTGAATGTTCTAGAATTTTGGGATTCCTGCGATGTAACAAAAGTTCTGTGGTGGCTCAGTTCGTGGGCTACAGAGCCGCCAGGGGCACTACCTGTGTACCCGCGATGTTCCCCTTGTGAACCCCCCGCCACCCGGAAAGTATATTGTGCCACACAGACACACACGCAACCACCACCACCGCACACCACCCGCCTGATACCTGCGCGCATCCGTTGTCAGAGCGGCCATTTGACAACGGCGTACCTGTCCCACACTGATACAATGTACCGCACGACACGGGGTTCGGTGGGTAGCAGAACGATGATGGACTCAGCCCCAGTGGCTGAGGTTTTGTCCATAGACCCTGTCAGTAGGACAGTTTGGTCGGTGGTTCCTCAGTCAGCTGGAACTCGGCTTAGGGGGTGCCGAGTTCCATTCACCAGTTCTGCCGGGGGAGAGTAATTTCCCTGGAACGTTAAGCTGCAGACGGTTGAGTTCCGGCGGGGTTGCCGGCCGGAGGAGGGCCATCCGGCCGGCATGCACTGCAGGGCCAAGCTGGGCGGGGTTTCGAACGGACGTTGCGCGCCATCTTCCTGTTGTTGTTCCGCGGGGCCCCATGGCCTGGGCTCAGCTAGACACGTGGCACATGGTGGCGTGAGCGGAGCCAGACAGGGTGGTGCCAGCTGTTTACAACGGGGCTGATTGGTGGAGAGAGGTAACGGGCAACAGCGCGGGGAGGTGCGAGGTCTCGTGGCTTGGGTGGAACCAGACAGGTCGGCGCCAGGGTGTTTACGACAGCGGTGATTGGTAGGAGAAATACACGGTGCCCAGAGACAAGGGGGAACGTCGGGGATTGGTGGAGAGAGAGACGCCGAGAGATAAGGGAGCACGGAGCGAGGGGGAGGAGAGTTAGTTGTAGTTGGGGCAGTTGAGTGGAGGGGAGTCAGGGAGGGCAGCCATGTAGAGGGACGAGGGCAGTTGAGTAGCGGGGTTAGTTAGCGGGGTTAGTTAGTCATGTTAAGGGCAGTCGAGTATCGGGGTTTAGTTAGTCATGTGCGAGAGCTGTGCCCGGAGCCGTGCGAGGGGCTGTGCCGAGCGGCTGTGCCGAGCGGCTGTGCCGAACGGCTGTGTGCCGCGTAGCAAGTTTGTAGCAGGGAGAGCATAGATGAAGAGGGGTCGCGAAGCAGTTGGGACGGCTGAAAGAAGACCTCATCGCGACGCGCACGTCTGCAGCAGTAAAGACCTTCAACTCATCACCACTGTCCGGTATTTTTGTATCAAAGTGGTTGTATGGGTGAACGTGGTGTGAGCGTGGCAGTGAGAGAGCGGAGTGTGGTGTGCGAGAGGTGAGAGTCCGGCCGCGCGCTTACTGGAGGCCGGTGTGCGCGCGCACGTGGCTTGTGATTGAAAGGTTGTGTGAGTGCGCGCGCGGCGTGTGAGAGCGCACGGCGTGAGAGTGCGCACGGCGTGAGAGCGTGCGCGGCGTGAGAGTGCGCGCGGCGTGTGAGAGCGTGCGCGGCGTGAGAGCGCGCGCGGCGTGTGAGAGCGTGTGCGGCGTGAGAGCGTGCGCGTCGTCTGAGAATGCGCGCGGCGTGAGGGCGCGCGCGGCGTGTGAGCGCGCGCGTGGCGTGAGCGCGCGCGGCGTGAGAGCGCGCGGCGTGAGAGAGCGCGCGGCGCGAGAGCGCGCGCGGCGTGAGAGCGCGCGCGGCGTGAGAGCGCGCGCGGCGTGAGAGAGCGCGCGGCGCGAGAGCGCGCGCGGCGTGCGAGAGCGCGCACGGCGTTAGAGCGCGCGCGATGTGTGAGAGCGCGCGCGGCGTGTCAGAGCGCGCAATGCGTGTTCGTATCGGGGTACCGCGTGTCATTCAGGGACCTTCGCAGATTGGTGTTAGAAGTTGGAGATCGTGGAGCTCTAGAGCCGATATTTGCGGAGGAGGGGACCTTCGGAAATTTGGGGACCTCCACAGTTCCAACTGACCAATGCAACAACGACGCACAAACTCAGCAGGCAAATCAACTCACAGCACCAATTTGTGCAAAGATGAAACTGTATCCAGAACTCCACCTCTCTCCTTCGCAACGTTTCGTCTCCCACCTGAGGATGCCTCCAAAGTAGGAGGCGAAACGTCGTGAAGGAGAGGAGAGGATCACTCGTTACGGCGATCTGTAAAGATCAGCTTTCGAGAGGGGTCTATTGGCGCTACCATTATAAAGCTAGAGGTAAATCCCTCTGAACGCTGGCATCGCTAGGACGCATTGGCAGGGTTATTTCCCCACCCGTGGCTTATCGTCCTCCACACCTGCCCAGGCCCCTCCCATTAATCCCCCCCAGCCCCTCCCCCCACTCCCCACACCGGCCCCCCACAGAACTATGTTAAAGTGCGTGGACCGACCATTCATATTAAGCACTGCCAGAGTACTGTACTGGAATTGTGTGTGTGCGGTCTTGGACCTCATCTAGGTCAACTCAGCCTTAAATGAGTACTGTATCCGGGACGGTGTGTGAACGTCGTCACTTGTAAGACTTAAGGTGGCTGAGCGTGCATTCGTGGTTCTGGTCAAAATGTGCCGTGCTGGCCTTCATAGGCGCTCGCTAACACTACTTGCCCCCAACGGATATTTGGGTACGCGACGGTTAGCATAGCAGCGCTACGAAGCTGGCGACCCGAAATTGCGATCCCGCTCACGGCCAACGTGAGCGATGATTTTCTGTACCGTTCCCTGAGCATCTCCTTGGTCGACTCAGCCTCAAATAAGTATCCCGGTGCGTAAACGTCGTCACTAGGGACTCTACCGGAATCGGAGATGGCAACGCTTGCCTGGTAACAACCAAAAATAATCCGGGAAATGATGATGCTGATGATGTCAGTCGCCCTCGATAATGACATCTGCAAAATAATAAATAATAATATTAACAAGGCTTTTTAGTGCCTTTCTATTCACAGTTTGCATGTTCTCCCCTGCCCGCATAGGTTTTCGCCAGGTATTCCGATTTCCTCCCAC
>JAZEWT010000018.1:13290552-13304566 GCA_036362905.1 Mordacia mordax
ACATACATACAACACACACGCACACACACATACATACAACACACACGCACATACACATACATACAACACACACGCACATACACATGCATACAACACACACGCACATACACATGCATACAACACACGCGCACATACACATGCATACAACACACACGCACATACACATGCACACACGCACATTTACCTACACAGGAAACAGGCTCAGGAACCCGACTGTATGGCAAATGGACAATCAATTACAAAAGTGATGGTTTATTTATGATGGACGACTCCATTGTGCGCTGTGTGGAGGGGTTAAGTGGTTGTGTCCATGCACTCTTGTTATCGAGATATAACGGAGCAAGTGTTTGTATGTACAGTATATACCGTATGTTTGTCCGCACTGAGGGTAGCTGGCATGATTCATTCATAAGCGTTCACTTAATGCGCACATCACCGAGGCCTCTAGGTTTCGTTTTAGCTTTACTTACCACTTGTTAACACTCACACTAGCACGATTTCATCTTTGAATCCACACTATTACAACTTGACAATCAATCACCTCAAGCAGTTTCTCACCTTTTATCCTGTTAGAAGAATCCCCCGCAGTACGAGCACTCTGCTATTACAGTGCTGTACGATCTGCTTTCCCGACAGTACATTAACTTTGACACCGGGATTATCGCGTTGCCATTGTTCCCCCCGTCGTTTTGTAAACGTGTTTCGCGGTAAATGTGTCGATACGCAACCACTGCCGTGCTTTGTGACAAGCTAATGCTTAAAGTTAAAAAAATAATAATTTCATCCATCCAGCCTGTTGCCTCCACGACCCGGATAAGCGACAATGGATAGATGATGGATAGCTCATGACACAGCCTGCTATTATTATTATAACCAAATAGACATAACGTTCCCGAACAATATCTATCTCTTCCCACGGGGTCGAATTTAGTCTCCGTCAATTCCCCCCGGTCTTCCATCAGCGTGTGACCCAGCAACTCTCAAGCGACCCCACACTCCCTGGGGCAGCCACGGTCACAACCACAGTAGGTGCCAGCCGGGGGTTCACAGTGGCCGCTCAGAAAGACGACACATGACACACAACGTGACACACAACGTGACACACAACGTGACACACAACGTGACACACAACGTGACACACAACGTGACACAATGGATATGCACGTTGACGTTCTAACACCCACCAAACGCCAAACTGTGGACATCGGCATCATCAGCACCGACGTGTGAATTATTATCAGCAGCAGCTGTTGAGTCACCAGCGTTGTGCTCAATTATGATGATCATCATCAGCAGTAGGAGTTGTGGAAACTCGAGCAGTGTTGAATTATCAGCGGTGGTTGTTGTACAATAATAGTCACGATCAGCAGGGTTTTTTTTGCTTAATCATCAGCATTGGTATTGCATAAGTTGTCAGCAGCAGAGAAATCATTCAGAGGGGAGGAGCGCTCGCCACGGCTGTCCCGAAAGAGCAGCTCTTGAGAGAAATTCAGAGCAGATCGAGCCGTGAACAGCACCATCAAGACGCAGAATGATCATCAGCATCATCATTAACGGCATCATCATGAACGGCATCATCATTAACGGCATCATCATTAACAGCATCATCATCGGTGGGGTGATCGGCACGCGACACTAACACTCGTGCAGCGCCCGTGCCAGGCTAGGTGCACACATACAGGCTGTCCACGACGGCGAAGAGGCCACATGTCGACCTGGTCGTGAGAGTTAGAGACAGATGGGGGGTGGGGTGAGGAGATTCAGGGAGAGTGAGTGGAGACAAGTGGAGGGAGAGGAGAGCGTAGGGAGAGGTGAAACGGTAGCGGGGAGAGAGTGACGAGGTGAGGAGAGTGGAGGTAGGGAGAGGAGAGTGGAAAGGAGAGCGGGGGGAGAGGTGAGGAGAGTGTAATATCGAGGGGCAGGAGAGGTGAAGAGTGGCGGATAGAGGAGGGTGGAGTAGAGGATAGCGGTGGAGAGGCGAGGTGAGGAGAGGTGAGGAGAGATGAGGAGAGGTGAGGTGAGGAGAGGTGAGGAGAGATGAGGAGAGGAGAAGTGAGGTGAAGATAAGTGAGGTGAGGTGAAGTGAGGTGAGGTGAAGGGAGGTGAGGTGAAGGGAGGGGAGGTGAGGTGAAGGGACGGGAGGTGAGGAGAGGGGAGGGGAGGTGAAGGAAGGTGAGGGGAGGCGAGGCGTGGCGAGTGAGAGGAGGGGAGGTGAGGGGAGCGGAGGTGAGGGGAGCGGTGGTGAGGGAGAAATGAAGAAGAGCGGAGGAGAGAGAGAGGTGCGCTGAGCGCAGAAGAGGTGAGGATAGCGGTGGGCGAGGGGAGCGGAGGGAGAGGTAAGGGTAACGGAGGGAGAGGTAAGGGGAACGGAGGGTGAGGTAAGGGGAACGGAGGGTGAGGTGAACGGCGGGAGAGGAGAGCGGAGGGGAGACGCAGGGCCCGGTAGCGAACTCTCACCTGTTGATTCTGTTGGCGAACGCGCGGCGCTCCCCTGCGGCTGCCATTGCGAGCGGAGCGCGGGCGAGGCCGTGTTCCCTCTCCCTCCTCTCCCTCTACCCTCTCACACACTCCCTCTACAGGCTACGGGACACTCTCCCCCGCTTACCGCCACAGTCCACTCTGAACTCTCCTTCTGCAGTCGTCACACTCCCTCTACAGACTGGACTCGGCACACTCTCGCTGCACTCTCCCTCCCCGCTCCTTTCCCCGCACACTCTCTCCACACTCGCTCTCCCCTTCACGTCTCTCCCTTAACTTTCTTCCGCCTTCGCGAGTCTCTTCCACGCCCTTCCCATGCTCCCTCCCTCTCTCTCAAGCGCGCTCTCCCCCTCCAGGCACACTCTGATGCAGCACCCAACTCCCCTTCCAAAGTCTCCCTCTCTGCTCTCCGCAGAATCTCCACGCTCTCCCCTCTCTCATAACTCCACGCTCCTGCCGCACTCCTTTTTTCCTCTCTATTTTTTCCCTTCTGTAATAATTTGACATCGACGTAGTCTATATGCTCACCTCGCTCTCCCTTCGCTGCCGCGTATCTCTGCTCACCCCCTCGCACGCTACCTCTCCGCTCCCATTCCTCTCCCTCACCTCCCTCTCCCCTCGCTCTCTCTTTCTCTCTCCACTCTCTCGCTTCGCTCTCTCGGAGCACAGACCGCATGTTGTTTTCCAGAGAGAGAGAGAGAGGAAAGAGGGCTAAGACCTCACATTTTTTTGGGTAAAACAAAAAAAAAGTTTAAAATCACATAGTAGCAGCATGCCGGTCATGAGGGTGGATGTTTAACCATACTTCCCCACAGTGGTCAACACGGGTATAGCACTGTTCTCGATGGTCCGCATGTCTTGTGACCCCCCATTTAATCTCTGTTTCAAATAACCCTTATTTACATGAAGTTCTATCCGCAGGTCTGTGCAGCGCTTTGTGACCCTCGGGTGAAAAGCGCTCTAGAAATGCAGTTATGATTATGTTGCAGACTGCGGATACGAGTTCGTAGTATACTAGCGAATGAGGGTTTGTACTGAGGAGCGTATGGACGCATGATAGATCAAAAACCTTGAAAGTAATGAAATAGGTGTCACAGTTTCACATTGAAGTGGCTTGAGATTCCTAATGGTACGGGCGCATTGCTACCCCCTTCCCACCTACACTGCAACCAAATGCTTCGTCCAATATCGTTACCGGACCGTACCGGCTTACTTTGACCTGTGGACGATGGTGGCAGCTGATCGCGTGAGGATTATTAGAGGGAGGGGGTTCATAGCTCTGACAACGCGTCCTTCGTTACACATATCTGCGTGAGTGGGTCTCTTTGTAAGTCTATAGCTCTGTACGTGCTCTGTGCAGCGCTTTGTGGCCATCGGGTGAAAATCACTCTACAAATGCAATTATTAACTGCAGATCTATGAGTGTTGTTTTAATGGAAAACGTAAAGCTCTATGCGAGTCTGTGTTTCTGTATGTGAATGTATAGGTTTCTGTGATTTCATGGTTCGGTATGTAAATCTATATAGAACTTTGCGTGAAACTAGATCCCTGTGTGAGTCTATATTTCTCAGCGTGAATCTATATTCACGTTCGTTCTGTGCAGTCTTAAATGCTACTGTTTACGTTATGATTATCTCATCTCATTGTCAGAAACCGCTTAGTCCCCTACAGGGTCGCGGTGAACCGGAGCCTATCCCGGCAGACACCGGGCGCAAGGCAGGGATATACCCATGATGGGACGTCAGTCCATCACCGGGCACTGCGGGCAATTTAGTCTGCAAGCCAATTAACATATGCAGCAGCATATTTTTTGGACAGTGGGAGGAAACTCGGAGTGCCCGGTGAAGACCCACGCGGATACAGGGAGAACATGCAAACTCCACACAGAAAGGCACCCGAGCCGAGATTCGAACCTGGGTGCTTCTTACTGTGAAACGACAGCACTACCCACTGGGCCGTCGTGCCGCCCACTTTATGATTATACTTGGGGTTTTATATTTGTACAGTTTGGTGCTGTGAGTTTGTTTAATTATAAATCTTGCGTATTGATATTTATTTTTACTCACTTTTATTGGGTTTCACCTGGTATATATTTACATATTTGTATATTTAAATATTTTGTTTCAAAAATTTTAATCATAATATTCCCGGTTACAGGGAAGCCACAGAGTTTGAATTTCACAGGTCGAATTTTCACGGCGTACAAATTGACCGATTACATTTTTAAATAAATCGGGTTTCTGGATCAGGCTAATGCAAATCCGAGGGTCACTTCAGTACCTTTTCCAGAAGCAAGCGCTGTAGAGCCTTGATATTTGGTATTTTCGGATAAAAGTTTGTTAATTCATCCTTCATTCATTCTCAATACCCGCTTAATCCTGTACAGGGTCGCGGACGGGGAGGGGGGCTGGGGCCTATATCGGTCGACAAAGGGTGCAAGGCGGGGGAATACCCAGGATGTGACGCCAGTACATCGCAGGGCACACTTTTTGGGAAAATTTACTCAGTAAGCCAATTAACCTAGGCAGCAGCGTGTCCTTTGACGGTGGGAGAAAACCAGAGTACCCGGCGAAAAACCCACGCGGGCACAGGGAGATAACATGCAAACTCCACACAGAAAGGCACCCTAGCGCGGAATCGAACCCGGGTTTCTTGCTGTGAGGCGACAGCGCTACTCACTGCACGACCGTGCCGCCCAAAAATGTGTTTACTGAAAGCACAATTTCTGCTTATTACATGTTGTTATGGTTAGAGTTTCATTTTTATCCAAAGTGTTTCTGTAGGTTTAGTTACCATTTCAATGTTTCCATTGTTGCGTTGATCAGCTCGGACGTTTGTCGTGTTGCAGGAATCCCGCATTTAGAGCTTGCAAACTCATTGGGTACGTTTTGCTGTAATATTTAGCCATAGTCCTCTATCTTCGTAAGGCTGATGGAGATATAAACTGTCAAACAGTATCTGTAAGTTTTCCTTGCATCACAGTCTAGTGGATTTTGCGTGTTCTCTCCCCGTGTTCACGTGGGTTTTAGCCAGATACACCAGTTTCCTCCCACGGTTCAAAGACTCGCTGCTACCGTGGTTAATTGGTCTGCTGATTAAATTGCCCCCAGTGTCCTACGATGTACTGGCGTCAAATCCTGGGTATAGCCCTGCCTTGCGCTCTTTGCTTGCCGGGATACGCTTCGGACCCCCGCGACCCTGTACAGGCTAAGCAAGTACTAATAATGATGTTGACAATCTAGTGGTCGCATGACATCAATTCACCGTGATCTTCCATCATCACATTCATTCATTATTCATACCGGCTTAATCCAGTCGAGGGTGGTTGGGGGCCGGAGCCTATCCCGGCAGACACAGGGCGCAACGCAGCGCTTTTCCCAGGACTGGACGCGTCCATTTCAGTGCATCAGGTTGCAATTCAATCAGCAGGACGATCAACTCAGGCAACAGCAGCATGCCATTGGATTCTGGGAAGACACGTGGACACGGGAAGAATATACAAACTGAGAAAGGCACCAGAGCCAGGAACCGAACCGGGCGCTCGGGTTAAAGCGGTTTAACGTGATGCCATACCGGTGTACTAAATATGTCCTCGATAAAAAAAACACGTATAATCATTCAAACGTTGCAAGCAAGGCATGTCAAGCCACTCAATCAACATATAGTAAATAGATACGTAGTTTACGTTGTCGTTTGAATCTGGAGCAGTAGTCGAAACTTGACCGCATGTTGGAATTGTGCAAATGTATGTTTTGTAAGTATACAGGGTTCACTCGTTCTTGATTTGATAATTACGAACAGTATATTGTTGACAACTGAATAAGTTGCCCGCGTGCCCTGCAATGGACTGTCGACCGATCTGGGGTACATCCCTGCCTTGCGCCTTGTGTCTGCCGGGATAGGATACGGCCCTCCCCGATTCTATACAAGATTAAGTGGTTACTGATATTGAACGGAACTGCATTATTGCTTCCAAAAGCCTCTCTGTCAGGATAGCCGTGTCGAGCGCTCCTCCTCTCTCCTTCGCGACGTTCCTCTAAACGTGTCTCGAAACGTCGGAGGTGAAACGTTGCGAAAGAGATGCGAGGAGCGCTCGAAACGGCTATTCTAAAAGAACAGCTTTTGGAAGTAATCATCATGCACCATCATTATGAATACCCACTCAATCCTGTACAGGCTCCGGGGGCTGGAGTCTATCCCGGCAGACATGGGGACCACGGCGCGGCGAGACCATGAATGTGACGCAGAGTATTGGGTCGATTTACTCAGCAGGCTAATTAACCTAGGAAGCAGCTTGTATTTGGACGATGGAAGGAAACCGGAGTACCCAGAAAAAACCCACGCGGACACGTGGAAAGAGAGATCACGCAAATTCCACACAGAAAGGGACCAGAGCCGGGAACCGAACCGAGGACTTCTTGCTCTGAGGCTACTCACTGCGCCACCGCGCCTCCCACATTTCTAATAAATGAACACATAAATACACACTACTGGTTGGCTTACCGTTGCAAAATGACAAAGTGTCGTTGTCAGACCCGTATGCTGCTCAAGTTCCATTTGTCCCAAGTGGGTTTGGTCTCCACGGAGCACTAAAAGTGGTGCTCACGGCCCACTGATGGGCCGCGAGCGCCGCCCTGTGCAAGCTTAAGCGGGTACTGATAACAATGATGATGAATACTTGGTGCGCCGTGTAAACATTGCCACGAAGGAGACAAAGGCGTGGTGCGGGCCACCCACGCCCTCGTGTACTATTCTGGCCTTCATAGCTGCTATTTGCTAACACCACTTGACCCAACGGTCTGTTCTGTTAATGATACTATTTGCACTTCTATAGCACTTTTCACCCGAGGGTCACAAAGCGCTGCACATCATGCATTGAACCGTGGAAACCTAGATCCGTACACTTGTGGCACCACGACTTCGACCGCGGACTCGTGACGGCTCGGCGATAACACCACGGTGAGGATCAGCATTCACTCCTCGATCGATGAGCCAGCGAGCAGAGACTTCTTGCCTTTTGATGTTTTATTGAACACAGCGACTACACGGGCCCGGGGCATGACGAACACGAGCTGCAGACTACATCCTGACGACCTGATGACTGACTGACGACTCCCTCACTCCGTCTCCAAACAGCAACTCCCCTCTCCTTGCTCCGCGCTTGCTTAAATTCTAATCCCAGCCAATCACCGCCGTCCCTCCCATCTCCCCTTACGGCACCTTTCTTAGCACCAATCACAACCGTTCTCCCCTTCTCCCCTTACGGCGCCTCTCTTAGCACCAATCACAACCATTCTCCCCTTGTCCCCTTACGGCGCCTCTCTTAGCAGATGACCTCATGCAAATACCGGCGAGACAATGGGTAATCCAGGAGCTCGCCAACACAGGATTACGTAAGTCAACAACATGAGTTCGATGAATCACGGGTCTCACAATCACACTGTCCGCTCGTAAAACTCTAACTCCACACACTCATCTCTTGTACATAGTCGCGGTGAGCTGGATCCTATCCCCGCAGACACAGGGCGCAAGGCAGGGATATACCCACGATAGGACGCCAGTCCATCCCCGGCCACTGCGGGCAATTTAGTCTGCAAGCCAATTAACAGATGCAGCAACATGTTTTTTGGACTGTTGGAGGAAACCGGAGTGCCCTGGGAAAACCCACGCGGACACGGGGAGAACACGCAAACTCCACACAGAAAGGCACCCGAGCCAAGATTCGAACCTGGGACATTCTTGCTGTGAGACGACAGCGCTACCCACTAGGCCACCATGCCGCCCAGATCTGTACACTGTGTGGCACCACGGTTTGGACCGCAGACTCGTGGCGGCTCGACGATAACGGCCACGGTGAGGATCAGCGTTCACTCCACGATCTTTCAGCCAGCGAGCAGAGACTTCTTATCTTTTGATGTTTTATTGAACAGCGCGGGCCCGGGCATAACGAACACGAGCGGCGACTACATCCTGACGACCTGATGACTGCTCCGTCTGACCGCCTGACGACCAACTGACTACGCACCTTCTGACCGATTCCTTATATTTCCCCGCGCCGCCCCCTCTCGCGCCTTCCAGATGACATCATGCATAGTCACCTGTTACGATGAGTCACATACCACGGGACAATGAGTAAACAACAGGAGTTCGCCAACAGAGGATTACGTAAATCAACAACAGGAGTTCGATGAATCACGGGTCTCGCAATCGCACTGTCCACTCGTAAACTCTTAACTCCACAAATGTATTGCCGAAACTTAGTTGAGGATGCATATGTTTTCAAAGGCATTTAATATATTGACTCAGCAATTCCACCAGTAGGTGGCAGCACAGGGTAAGAAGTGCATCATTATTTCTGATCGTCACCCATCACTTCATCTCAATCATGTCCCAACCTCTCGCCCCAATCTAACTCCCAGCCACACCGCTGTCTCCCACGAGACCGTCCATCACTGTCACGCTCGCGCCGCGCTGGCAGACCGGACCAGCCAACCCGGTAGGCGGGAGGCGAGGGCTGGTCGCTTGGGTCACCGAGCCCACTCATTCATTATCAATACCCGCTTAATCTTATACAGGGTCGCCGAAGCCTATCTCGGCAGAGAGAGGGCGCAAGGCGTGGCTATACCCAGTACATCGCAGGGCCCATTTTTGGGGGGGAAATTTACTTGGCAGGACAATTAACCTAGCAAGCGGTGTTTCTTTGCACGGTGGGAAGAAACCGGAGTACCCGGAAGCCTCAATCGTTTGCACCTCAACGCCCCACTTGGGTATTGCCTCTACGGATCACTAGGTGGCATCCGAGAGCCAGTGATATTGTAATTATTATTCAGTGTTGTGTTGTGCAATTTTACGTGTTACTGTTTGCTTTAGATTAGGGTTTAATTGTTACACATACAATTTGTTGACGTACCATGTGATTGTGTACGTTGTTGCTTTGGTCAGTTCGAGCGTTCGTTTTATCGCAGAAATCACGTATGCAGAGCTTGCAAGCTCACTGGTTATCTTCTGCCGTGACAATAAACATCTAACATCTAAACCAATTGAGAATGGGGGACGTAGCCTACCCGCTTGTCAGCGTCTGTATCGCTCGCTTATATTGAACTGGAATTATACACCTCTTAAAAAGGCCGTGTGGCTGATGGAATGTGTTAAGAAACAGGTCAGGCCTTTTATCAAGCCTTGCTGCTCGAAGCCCTGACCCCATCTCTCCTACGCGCGTTTCCCATCGCGGCGATCAGTTCAGCTCAGTTCCGGTACAGAAGTAGGTTTGTCACGGCTCGACTTGTGATGAGAATGCTCTCCAAAGAGCCGCTCTTTCGGGATAGCCGTGGCGAGCAATGTCCTCTCCCACCGCCTTGGTGACGTTTCGGCTACCACGTTGGAGGCATCGTCAGGCTTTTGACCGGTTTAGCTGTGCGTTATTGTGACGTTAAACACACGCTATAACTGTTTTAACATCGTCCCGGCTCTGACGCTCGTCTTCCGCCTCGGAGACACGGGTGGACCCACCAACCGCATTAGAAGTCATCAGTAGGGCGATGCTGCACCGCGACTCCTTCACGAACGGGACATTAAAGCCCCAAGCCTCAACATCACGACTGTGGCAGCTGTGACGGATGTGGCTCAGCGGTTAGCGCACTGGGCTACAAACGCGGCGACCCCTGTTCAAATCCTGCTTACGGCCGTCACCACCACTAGTGACGATTTTCTTAAATAGTCCTGGCCCTTCCCTAGGTCGACTCAGCCTCAAATCAGTATCGAGTGTGGTGGGTAAACAAATGTGACCGGGCGTGGTGCTGGCCACCTACCCCTTTAGGTGCCGCCGTCGACCTTCATAAGTGGTCCCTAGCGGCACTTTACACTCCAGTCTGATGATATACGGAGGGTCTTTGTCTTTGTACTACCTCGACTGGAGAGACAGTAGCCTCACGCAGATGACGGTCGGCCTGTGATCAGGTGGGCCACCTTGCCTCTCCATGGAGCCAAGCCCGGGTAGCCCTGTTATACCGTGAGTCACCCTGGTCTCACGCGAGGGGCTCCGCTCTGCACTGCCAGAGATTCCCCGAAGGATTGCACGTCTCGTGACCGTGTGGCGGCGATAGGGACGTGGGTCGAGACGCGAAAATTTCAAACCGAACTCGTCGGTGGCATTCACACGCGTCTAGTCTGAAGCCTGTCCCCACCACCGCCCTCTTACATATAAAGGCGAAAGTAAGCCGGTACGGGCCGGTACTGTAAAGTTGGCTAAGAGGGCTGCGATGCGACTGTATCGGTAAGAAATGCAAATTACTTTCACTCCTGTCCCCACCTCTTCCTCTCATCCATGTGATGAATGTGAGGATGGGGGGTGGTGCTCGAGAGGGGGTAGTACTGTGGTCATTACGACCCATGTGTCACGCGCGCCAGGTGCCCGTGTCACTCACAGCTGTCCCCCCTCGCTATGGTGGCTGTTCTCCTGTGCGTGACAGTGCCTACAGGGACATTACACAGCGACGGCGCTGGTGACAAGTGCTCGTATGCTATACGGGGCGGGGGGCAGGTCTTTGTGCTTTGTGATGGTGCTGGTGGTGCTGAAGGGGAGCGGTGGCTCAGCAATCAGCGCGCTGGGCTACAAATACGGTGACGGCTCATGGCCAACACCAGTGACGATTTTTTGAACCGGTCCGGAGCCTCCCCTAGGACGGAGGCGGACGGGCGTAATGCTGGTCGACCTTCATAGGTGCTTGATAACGGCACTTGCCCCTACAGTCTATTAAAGCTATACTGGGGATCTTTGTCTCTGGTGGTGCTGATGGCAGTGGCGGTGGTGGTGCTTGGATGCGTTTTATTATTGTTGGTGGCGCGGTGATAAATGCACATCCGATTATGGTGATTAATAATCACGGTTTATTATAATTACGCAAATGTCGACCCGCCATTCTGTACCGGTGGGGTCGTGACCCATCAGTGGGGCGCGAGTGCCATCTGGCGGTCCGTGGAGACTAGACCATTGAGGTGGAGAATGTTGAGGATCCCGGGTGTAGATGAGACGTGGTGCGAGGAGCTCCAGAATGCTGGAGTGGGGGATCGAAGCGCTCAAAAAATGTAAACAAACCCATAGCAACCACCGCATGGGACCTGTTTAGCAATCATCGGGCTAGTGTAGTGTGGAACGACAAAATGTTTTTATTACCGTTATCGTCCCCTGATGGGTATCGGCGTCTAGAGTCTGGGGAACTCTGGCGTAAGAGGGCGATGATGATGTTAATCACTCTGGCTGTAACTATTCCGGATTTGGAGGCAGGCGTCGTGGGTGGATGGGTTGGTGGGTGGGAGTTGGTCTCGGAGGTGGAGGGGTCTGGGTGGAGGGGTCTGGGAGGAGGAGACGGGAGGAGGGCGGGGGGTAGCTTGAGATATCTTTACGAGGAGAGGGAGAGGAGGCTGAAGTTGCCAAAATGTTTACTCTTAAAGCGCAAACTCCTCCTCCTCGCACCCCCCTCAACGCCCCCGCGGATACACGATCCACGTGAAGAATGGCGGCGACAGCGGGTGCGTGTGGGTGGGGTAGTGGATGGATAGTGGGTGGGGTGGTGGGTATTGGTTGGCCAAGTGAGTGGTTGGGTGAGTGGGTGGATCAGCGAGTGAGTGGTCGAGCGAGTGGGTGGATACGCGAGTGAGTGGTTAGGTGAGTGGGTGGTTAAGCGAGTGAGTGGGTAAGTGAGCCAATGAATGGTTGGGGTGAGTGCGTAAGCCAGTGAGTGGTTGGGTGAGTGAGTGGTTGGGGTGAGTGGGTGAGTAAGCCAGTGAGCGAGTGGGTGAGTAAGTGAGCGAGTTAGTGGTTGGGGTGAGTGGGTGAGTAAGTGAGCGAATAAGTGGGTGTGTGAGTGAGTGGGTGAGTGAGTGGTTGGATAGTGAGTGGTTGGAGTAGTTGGGGTGAGTGGGTGAATGAGTGGGTGAGTAAGTGAGCGAGTGAGCGGGTGAGTGAGTGGGTGAGTGGGTGATTGAGCGAGTGAGTAGTTGGGGTGAGTGGGTGTGTGAGTGGGTGAGTGAGTGAGTAAGCGAGTGAGTGGTTGGGGTGAGTGTGTGAGTAAGTGAGCGAGTGAGTGGTTGGGGTGAGTGGGTGAGTAAGTGAACGATTGAGTGGGTGAGAGAGTGGATGTGTGAGTGGGTGAGTAAGTGGGTGAGTGAGCGAGTGAGTGGTTGGGGTGAGTGAGTGGGTGAGTGAGTAAGCGAGTGAGTGGTTGGGGTGAGTGGGTGAGTAAGTGAGCGAGTGAGTAGGTGAGAGAGTGGGTGTGTGAGTGGGTGAGTAAGTGAGCGAATGAGTGGTTGGTGTGAGTGGGTGAGTGAGTGAGTGGTTGGGGTGAGTGGGTGAGTGGGCGAGTGAGTGGTTGGGGTGAGTGGGTGTGTGAGTGGGTGAGTGAGTAGGTGAGTAAGTGAGCGAGTGAGAACTCTGATTACGATGACCTTTTACGCTGCGAGAGGCGCATCTCGGCCAAAAACAACTGCGAACACGAGTATCGGTTGGTTGCCCACCCCATCGCATCCCTAGAACGTGACAAAGATCCCCCGCCTAGCCTCAGTAGACTGTAGGGTCAAGTGCCGTTACCGAGCATCTAAGAAGGTCGACACGGCACACGGCGTGGGTGACCAGCACCACGCACGGCCGCCTTTATCTCCCTAGTGGCAATGTTTACACACTGTACCAGGTACTAATTTGAGGCCCAGTCGACCTAGGGGAGGCCCGGGACGGGTTCAAATAAATCGTCACTAGCGCTGAGCGCGAAAATGCAACTCGGGTCGCAGGATTGGTAGCGCAGCTCCACCGCTCGCCACTACGACAACCACTAGCACCACCACCAACAACAACCGCCATTTGCCAATAAGTGGCAGTGACGTGGCTACGGCGCCTGTGCCAGCCCATGTGCACTTTGAAACCACGTGAAGTGTTGAAGGCTCGCCGACAAGAGGTGAATTGACAGACCCAGGTGTTAGGGATTGTCTCACTGATATGACTGGCAGATGCACCACCTGTGCTCACTACTATGCCAACTCGCTTTGGTTTAGCCGCCGGAGTCCTCTAACTCACACCTCGAGTTAAAATCGAAGTGTTTAGTAAAGAAACGCTGTGGAACACCATGTGTTGTAATATCTCTTATGGACTTGTCGCCAGGGCTATAACAGCTAGCAGGGTAACTGGGGTTATAACGTGGGCTATCACCGGGTCTTGTTAGATTCCCCTAACATGAGGTACTATCCTCCCATCGTCCAAAGACACGCTGCTGCTGCTGCCTAGGTTAATTAGCCTGCTGAATATATTGCCCCCTCCCCCCCCCCAAAAAAGTGTGCTCTGCCATGTACTGGGGTCCCATCATGGTTATAGCCCTGCCTTGCGTCATGTGTCTGCCGGAATAGGCTCGGCCCCGCGCGACCTTGTACAGGATAAAGCGGGTATTGATAATGAATGAATGAGGTCCTATTCACAGTCGGCCTTGGTCATCCCGACGGAGCTCTAGCAAAGGCTCAGCCTCACGTTTCGCCTTCCCTTAAAAAGAACCCC
>JAZEWT010000018.1:13312110-13328903 GCA_036362905.1 Mordacia mordax
CTCATGTTCACCTTCGTCTCTCATCCTCCCCCTCGTCGACTCGTCTCTCTCGCCCCCCCCCCCTGCGCCGCGGGGGGTTCAGGTTGCCTGTATTTGTTGACTGTTAGCAAAACATTGACTGTCGCGGCGCGGGATGATGATGATGATGTTCGTCTACTCAGCACGTGGTGATGGCGCGTGTGTGTGTACGAGTGCGTGCACGTGTGTGTACGACTGTGTGTACACGTGTGTGTACACGTCTGTGTGCACGAGTATGTGTAGACGTGTGTACACGAGTGTGTACGACTGTGTGTGTACATGTCTGTGTACACGTCTGTGTGTACGAGTGTGTGTACACGTGTGTGTGTACACGTCTGTGTGTACGAGTATGTGTAGACGTGTGTGTGTGTACTTACTGGGGAGTGGTGGCTCAGCGGTTAACGCGCTGGGCTACAAACCTGGCAACCCGAGTTCGAATCTCGATTACGGCCAACACCGGTGACGATTTTGTGAACCGGTCTTGGGCCTCCCCTAGGTCGACTCAGCCTCAAATTAGTACCTAGTGCAGTGTGTAAACATTGCCACTAGGGAGACAAAGGCGCCGAGCGTGGTGCTGGTCGCCCGCCTTCTCACGTGCCGTGTCGACTTTCATAGGTACTCGCTAACGGCACTTGCCCCTACAGTCTATTAAGCCTATATGGGGGAAGGAACTTTGTCTGTGTGTGTGTGTGTGTACACGTAGGAGTGGTGGCACAATGGTTCGGGCGATGGGCTACTAACCTGGCGACGCGAGTGCAAATCCACGGCCAACACCAGTGGCGATGCTGGGAACCAGTTCCTGGACGGACCTCTCCTGGGTCAAGTCCTGCTGCTCGCACTGTTGAAGCGCCTCACTTGTCGTGCTGGCATGATGGCTCGCGACCGACCTGCAACTGCTCGGGAACACTTATTCCTTCCTTCGTTTGTTGAATCATATTTTTTATCGCTTATTTTATGCCTTTCTATAAATCATAGCCGTTATTTGACTTGTTGAGCTGCTCTGATGTTGTTGTTGACATGGCGTTCTCGCCGCAGCTCTGTGCAGCGCATTGTGATCCTCGGGTGAAAAGCGCTCGAGAAGTGTAATTATTATTGATAATTGCTTCAAAAAGCTGCTCTGTCGGGACAGCCGCGTCGATCGCTTCCTCTCTCCACCTCGCGACGTTTCGCCTCACACGTTAGAGGGGGGGGGGCGTCGCGTGGTGGCGCCGCGTCGCGTGGTGGCGCCGCATCACCGAGTACTCCCGTTTCCTCCCACAGTCCAAAGACGCAAGGCCTAGGTTTTTTGACCCACTGACCAAATTTACCCCGGTATCCTGAGCTGGACTAGCGTCCCATCTTGGGTATAGCCCTGCCTAGCGTCCTGCGTCTGCCGGGGTAGACTCCGGCTCACCGTGACCCTGTACAGGATTAAGAAGGGTTCAGATAACGAATAATGAATGTTCTAACACCATGCTCGTATTTGCACTAACACCGTGCGTATCCTTTCTAACACAGATATATATTCTGACACGCGCCCATCTCCCATTCAATCCACCGCACTCCCGCATCTGTTAAAACACACGTCCCATATTTATCCCAAACCTTGCGCACCATTATTCTAACACCCAACCAATCCCGGATACATTGTAATAACCCCATTCCAACTCCAGTTCTAACACAAAATCAGTCAGTTTGCATTTAAGTTGGAAGAAACAGTTGAGCGATGTCGCTCTTTTTAACAGTTGTCCAGCGGGGAAGGGTAAGCGAGCACGGAGGCGATTAACCTAGCAATATGTTTAGACAGTGGGAGGAAACCGGAGTACCTGGCGAAAACCCACACGGGAAGAGAGAGAACACGGAAAGGCGGCACCCGAGCCGGGAATTGAACCGGGGACTTCTCGTCGTGAGGCGGCAGCGCAACTCCTACCCCCCACCGCCGTTGTTTCGTTATCTGTTCTAACACTGTGACGTCTGTTATAACCGCTCAGCCGCGACGTGCTGCTACAAACACGCGGCCGCCGTATGTACCCTCACGACTGCGCATCTCGGCCCAAAACCCGGTACCGTATTCCTCCTGAGGATCTGGGACCGCGTGACCATGGTGGATTTGGGTCGCCCGTCAATCGGACAATTGTGCCGCCACTGGATTCCAGGGAGAGAGGAGAGAGAGAGACACAGACGAAACAATGCGCTCTCTATGCTCCACTCCTCCTCCTACAGTACACGGTGGTGGTGGTGGTGGTGGGACAGTGAGTAGAGAGCTGTCGTCTCACAGCGAGAACCACCCCGGTTCGATTTGCCGGCCCGTGTGGGGGTTCGCAGGGTATTCCGCTTTCATCACACAGTCCACAGACACAGTGCCGCTGTCTGTGTTATTTTTTGCCTGGTGGATAAAGTGCCCCCTGGTGCTCTGCGATGTACTGGTCTCCCATAATGGGGATAGCCCTGCCTTGCGCTCTGTGTCTGCCGGGATAGGCTCCAGGCCCCTGATAATGTATGCACACTCAATACATTCGTCAGTAACTCTGCACAGATTTGCATTGGAAACGTATATACGGTGATGGGCGACGTTCCGGGCACCGACCCATCTTCCATATCCAGACGCGCCTCTAACTTCCCAGCGCTTCTAGAACGTGGTTGAATTTAAACGTTTCGTGTTCATGCCGCACACAGTGGTAGTGACGACCGTGTAGGGGCGAGGGGGGGGCGACTGATTCAACTCCTAGACCGGGCTAATTTACCACTGATGTAGGCGACCTCACGACTACCCAAAGATAAAGATCCCCCATGTAGAATGGACAGACTTCTGGGTCAAGAAATAATAATCGTTGCACTTCTCTAGCGCTTTCACCCGAGGGTCACAAAGCGCTGCACAAAGCTTAGCCTTAGTGTGTACACAGTGATGTACAAGGAGTGATGTAGTTAACCCTCCTGTTCTGTTAGCGAGTCAACACCTCTGAAGGCAGCACGGTACACGAAGCTGTGGGGAGATATATAATGTTTCTTATTACAGCATAGGGGCGGCGTGGTGGCCCAGTGGTTAGCCCTGTCGCCTCACAGCAAGAAGGTCCCGGGTTCGAATCTCTCGGGTCGGGTGCCTTTCTGTGTGGAGTTTGCATGCTCTCCCCGTGTCGGCGTGGGTTTTCGCCGGGCACTCCGGTTTCCTCCCACAGTCCAAAAAGCATGCTGCTGCATAGGTTGATTGGCTCGCAGGCTAAATTGCCCCGCAGTGCCCGGCGATGCACTGGCGTCCCATCGTCGGTATATCCTTGCCTTGCGCCCTGTGTCTGCCGGGATAGGCTCCGGCTTCACCGTGACCCTGTATAGGACTAAGCGGTTTCAGACAATGAGATGAGATGAGATTACAGCATAAAGTACCCAGTGAGCTCGCAAGCTCTAGATGTGGGATTCCTGCGACACGACGAACGTTCGAACTGACCAACGTCACAACGCATAGAATTAAAATCGTAAATAAACTCGCAGCACCAATTTGTAGAAAGATGAACCCCTAATCTTAAAATAAAATAATAAAGGGGTGGCCCGCGCCTCGCCCGGCCGCCACTATTTTACACACCGAACTAGGTACTCAGTTGAAGCTGAGTCGAACTCAGGGGCTGCCCAGCAACGGTTAAGAAAATCGTCACTAGCGGAATCCGAACTCGGCTGGCCGGGTTCGTCGCGCATCACGCTAACCGCTGCGCCACCGCTCCGACACCCGGTAGCAGCAGCCCGTACGATCGGTGCACCGCGTAATTCGTCTCCCGTGGGAGTCTGACGCTGAAGGCAATAAATAGCGAGCTACGTTCGCTAACAGACACACACACAAAGATCTCCCATATAGCTCGAACGGACTATATGGCGAACTGTCGTTAGTGAGCGACTATAAAGGCTGGCACGGCACACGAGGGGTTGAGTGGCCAGCGTTACGCTCAGCCGTCTTTGTCCGCATAGTAGCGATGTTTACACACCGCATCAAGTACTTATTTGAGGGCTGAGTCGACCTAAGTCAGGCCTGGGACCGATTCAGAAAATCGTCACTGTGTGTTGACCATGAGCGGGATTCGAAACTCGGGTGGCCGGGTTTGTAGTGCAGAGCGCTAACCACTACGCCACCGCTCCCGCTACATTGAAAAACACACACATGTGGCACGTGGAGCTACATACAAACATTCGCGCATAGGCAGATTGAAAAATACACAGACAAAGATCCCCCATATAGAATTAACATATTGTATGGTCAAGCGCTGTTAGCGAGTACCTGTGAAGGTCGACACGAGCGGGTGGGTGACCAGCTCCACGCCCGGCCGTCTTTGTGTGCCAGTGGCAATGTTTACACACAGCACTAGGTACTCATTTGAGGATGAGTCCACCTCGGGGAGGCCCAGAATTTCGTCACTGGTGGTGGCCATGAGCAGGAATGAAAGTCGGGTGGCCGGGTGCGTAGCGCAGCGCGCTAACCGCTGAGCCACCGCTCCCCACCGTGTACAACCATACACACTCTGACACACACATGTATAACATACACGCTTACACTCACCCATAAATATATACATACGCACATACGCGTACACATACAGACAGTCTATACTTGCGTATACAGTATATGCAGTATAAAAGATGAAAAGACAAAGGTCCCCCGTATAGTCTTAACGGACTGCAGGGCCAAGTGCTGTTAGCAGGTAACATCCGTGCATCGACACACACACGCACAAATATTAACCTATCGTTGTGGAAATGCCATTCTAATTGAATGACAGGCGCGAAACGTTAGATTGATTTAAACCAACACATATATAATGGAATGGTATATTGTGTATACTCTATAGGCAGGATTCAGCGTGGGGAAGTATGGTCAACCAAGCGGGTCATCGCTGTCCGCACCAGTGTCGTTAGGCTTTTATCGAGCAGTGGATAGAAGCTGATGCTGATGATTGTGTATAAGTCCGAATGCTTAAATGTAAATCGATACTGTAACTCAATTTTCCTCACGACATTGAACGATCGTGAAGTTTAAAGACTTTTAATCCCATTGATTGGTTCTGTACGTACCAAGATAACGCTTACCCGAGTAGCCCACACTGACTGTTGGGGGCAGGTGCTCTTTGCGAGCACCTATGAAGGTCGGCACGGCACATGAGAGGTGGTAGTGCGTTAATCACCATGTACGGGGCCGCATTATCTATCCATTGGAGATGGGTTACTCACTTGCACCGGGTACAAAGTTTAGGCTGAGTCGACCTAGGGAGGGTAAGGGATCGGTTCAGATAATTTTCCAGTTATGTCGGCCGTGAGCGGGACTCGTACTTACTCCCGCCGGGTTCAGAGCGCAGTGCGCTAACCGCAGCGCCACCCATCTCAACACACATGTATACAATAAAAAAAAACAAATGTCCCCCGTATAACCTTCACAGACTGTTGGGGAAAGTACTGTTAGTGAGCAGCGAGCAACATCACGCCCGGCCGCCGATGCCTCGATCATGCGCATATGTTTACTCACTCCCACCAGGTACTCAATTGAGGTTGAGTCGACCTAGGGGAGGCGTAGGACCGGTTCAGACAACTATCGCTGGTGTTGACCGCGAGCGGGATCGAACCCGAGTCGCCGGGTTCGTAGTCCAGCACGCTAACCGCGAAGCCATCGCTCCACACACAGTCACACATTCACACATTCAACACGCACTGTCACAAAATCATCTTGCTCTCGAATTGTCACCACAATGTGTCATCGCACAACAACATGAAATCATGAAGATGAACGCGTGTTAAAACCTTTTCATATAATATGCTTTTATTCTATTAAGACGTAGGAATCGGCTGCTTATAGCAGTAAATAGCCTGCAGAAGTAATTTACAGTCGTTTAAGACATTTGTGTCCAGAAGTACGTATGTCTGATACTATCATGAACCATTGTGGGAATATCTTACACTGACAATCGTGTGTTGTGCACACACAACGTATGTACAAGCGGCGAACAGAAGTAACACAACCGATGTATATTTATATAAATGACACAACGTGGGCATTGTTTGCACGTTCCCTTAGCGATTCATATGATTCAAGCCTCATTCGTGTTGGAATCGCGGCTGGCGTTACAAAATGTGACCCCAGGTATATTTACGGGATTAAGCAGACATCACCTTGGGTTTTTGCGCGATGGCTCTGTGCACAGCGCTCTTTCGGGATATCCGTGTGAACGGGTGCTGCCCCCTTCTCTCCTTCGCGACGTTTCGCCCCCACCATTACCACCCACCCAACGCTCGGAACGACGCGGTTACCTCCCAAAGGACAGCCTTGGAAAGCGAATTCCAGTGCATCGAGAACCAACATCGGTTACGACGCAGCGATGGTTCTGCGGGTTCCCCATTCTTCCCGTGCACCGAACACCTCCGGTTCCATCGATTTGTGTCACCTTCGCCGAGTATTAATCTTTACCCTTTGTTGGCGCAAATTTTGTTCCGAATACTAGACGCACCGGAAAGTAGGACGCAGATCATCAACATTTTTTTTTTAAATGTGCGACTCTGTGTCTCGCGGTCACAGAGTTACGCAGATCTGGTCGAACACACAAATGACAAAGATTCCACGTATAGCATTAGCGGACTGTTGGGGCAGGTGCTGTTATCGAGTAGCACCTATGAAGGCCGGCACGGCACACGCCGAGGTGGGTGGCAAGCACCACGCCGGCCGCCTTTGTCTCCTTACTGGCGACGTTCACTAACACATCACGCCAGGTACTAATTTGAGGCTGCTTCGACCTAGGGGGTCGTCTAGGATTTATTCAGATTGGTAGCCGTGAGCAGGAATCGAACTCCGGACGCCGGGTTCGTAGCGCAGCGCGCTAACCGCTGCGCCACCGCTCTCCACAGTAACGCAGACACCCAGATAGCTGATTATAAGGCGCGCTCCGGTACAATTGAGGTGATGAAGATGCGTCCTATAATCCGAACAACGGTAACCACCATTTAGTTGTACATTTCAAATAAACGGCATCCACAAGCGGTGTCAGTTATAGGCGTTTGTTGGTGTTATTTGACCATACTTCCCTTCGCTGGTTAGTGCGGGTAAAGGGGTGAAGCGGAGAGACCAGAAACTGATTCAGATTCTAATATCACCAGCCACTGATGTTAGCCGTGACCGAGAATCGAACTTGGGGTGCCGAGGTTCATGAAGCCAATTCCACTAACCACTGGGTCACCGCTTCCTCAACCAACACGCACAGACATTAATAACCGCTCGCTAGAGTATTGACAGCGATACAATTAGATCAATTAGAGCAACATATTATTCCGTTACATCAACACGCTCACGGCTCACATCAGTGGCGGGTCGCGCGTGGAACCGAGCAGAGTGCGCGTCGCCCGTTGCCGTCACGCAAACTCGCGCTGACAATTCGAGGTGAAGTATGGACAGAGACCAATCATCGCGTAGGGGATGTGACAAACAGCGCTGATACAGTATTCGCTTGCCAGAGCTTTCGGGAGAGCCGTGTCGAGAGCTCTTCCCCATCTCTCTCCTTCGCGACGTTTCGCCTCCCACGCTAGAGGCATCCTCAGAACTGTAAACTATAATTTGATAAAATCCCACGGAATCTTACATTCGGTCCGTGGGTCGGTTTGGTTTATCTATTTTTTTTAATTCAACGTGTGCCTCTGTAAAGATACCACACGTTGTTTATCTGGACACGTGTAGTACTTGTACATACACACACGCGCGCGGGATCTACAGGGAACCTGTGCGATCCCCCCAGTCACACGAACGTGGAATTTCCAACACTGGGGCAGGAACGTCTACAATTGCATTCCTCGTACTCGCCACCGCGAGCCACTCCTTGTTTTCCAGCCTGCCACGTTCAGACATCATCGTCATCGTCACCGCTGAAACCTGTACAGGGTCGCGGGAGCTGCTGGAGCCTATTCCCGCAGACACAGGGCGCAAGGCATGGTTATACTCAGGATGGGACGTCAGTCTATCGCGGGGCACTGGGGGAAATGTAATCAGGAGGTCAATTAATAGATAGCAGCAGCGTTTCTTTGGACTGCGGGAGGAAACCGGAGTACCTGGTGAAATCCCCACGCAGACAGGGGGGAGAGCATGCAAACTCCACGCAGAAAGGCGGCACCCGATCCGGGAATCGAACCTGGACACTTCTTGCTGTGAAGTGGCATCGCCACTCACCGCTACGCCAACGCGCCGCCGGTCGATCAAATATATTTTGTATTATACCTTGATCAGACAATGTCTCTTTCACACATGTCTCTCTGACCTAATATTTAGTATTTTAACACATGCCATCAGCCTCACGGCCATACCTGAGTTTCCCACTTCATAAGCATTGCTTCAGCACAAGCAAAAACCGGTTTCGACATTTACTGGCTCATCAGCGGGGCCACGCTTTTGCTTGAACTGATTATAGGGCCCGTATCTTACAGAGAGAGTCTGTACACAGCTGGCAGCTTATAATTTTTGGGGGTCAAGCAGCGTGACACTGCTGATGAGACACTGAATCCCAAAGTTCTGTTTGTGCTGCGCCAATGCTTGTGCAATTAAGTCCTCGCAGAAGGCCATACAGCTGATGGTAGCATTACCAATTTATGTCTTTGTTGTTGTTTATTTCTGTGTATGCAAAAGAGAACCGCGGTTTGTCTGCTTATCTCTTTTGTTGTCAACGTCCGTTTGTTTTACCGAGGAGCTGACGATCGCCGTTTGCGATGTACATACAAGTTGAGTTGCTACACGCTGAGCCGAGCTCGTGATTGATAAACGCGTTCCCAGGGGAAGTGATCAGCGCCGATGTAAAATACATGAAAACGACGAAACGTAACACTTGCGGTGTTGTCACCGTGTCGCCTTGATTAGCGATGTTTAGGACACAGTATCACGCGGGACACACGGACGCAACCTGACCCCCCCCCACCCCGAGCCCACCGCGTAGCGTTATCAGACCGTAGGGTCAGGTGCCGTTAGTGAGTAGCCCCTCTGAAGATTGAAACGGCACACGAGGAGGTGGGTGGCCAGCACCATGCCTGGAAGCCTTTGTTTTCCGAGTGGCGATGTTTACTGCACACTGCACTAGGAACTCGTTTGAGGCTGAGTCGACCTAGAGGAGGCTGAGGGCCGATTCAGATAAACCGTCACTGGTGTGAGCTGGAATTCAACTCTGGTGGCCGGATTTGTAGCCCACCGCGCTAACCGCTGAGCCACCGCTCCCCACACGTACACACGCAAACATACACGCTTATACATACGCGTACAATAAGAACAACACGCTATTCGCCACTGCGTGGCGGTGACGTCACCACAGCGCCTGTGCCAGGCCATATGCACTTTGATGCCATGCGATGTGTAGAAGGCTCGCCGACAAGAGGTATTGGGACAGATCCAGTGCTATGGGTTACCTGACTTCGATGGCTGGAAACTGCACCACCTATTCTCCCTACTGCGCCAACTTGCTGTGTTTTAGCCGTCGGTGCTCCGCTCGTTGTTGTGAGCGTCGCTTCTCCTCCCATCGTTATTGTTGGAAGGCGACTGCCTCAAACTACCCCAAAAGCGTCCTTCACGGTCCTCGTCCACAGAGGTCGATCTTGACACCGCTGGTACCAGCCTTCAGGAAGTCCACTCAGCTCCAGGTCCTCCTGTTCCACATCTGTCCAGCCCGTGGCGCGCCCATTAAGCCCCCTCGATCCGGCCAAATGGTAACTGCTTGGGCATGCAGTGGCTGGGCATGCGGGCTATATGACCCAGCCACCGCAGCCTCGCCTGCCAGAGGAGCTCACCAATGGGACTTTGTCCAGATCTTTTGAGAATTTGTGAGCTCCTTACACAATCCAACCTGGTTAAACTCAGGATGGATCGTAGGCAGGTCAGCCGGAATGTCTCTAAACGGCGCAGATGCTCTGCCGGGGGGGGGGGGTCCACGTTTCGCAAGCATACAGAAGAGAGGGCATGACTGCAGCTGAGAAGACCCGAAGCTGGAGCGACAGGCTAGTACACGCGTACCCACGCACGCGTACCCACACACGCATACACACACGCGTACACACACGCGCGTACCCACACATACGCGCACGATTCCCCGCTCCGCGTTGGTGAATCGGCGCCCTTTCTAAAGTCGCGTGGATCTTGTTTAGCAATCATCGGGCAAGTTGAGCGTGTAGAGAAAGCAACGACGCTTTGTTAGCCGCTGGTGTAGGCGGCTGACGTGGCCGCGAGCCACGCGGTACAGAAGATTGTCAACAAAAACACACATACACACGCGTTTGTGTACTGTACACTGCACACACACGTGTGTGTGCTTTGGCATGATCTCGGCCGAGGTTTGTGCCAAGCCGGGAAACGTTTCCTCGCCCGGCACACAGCGTCAAGTATCCTCCTCGCTACGGCTGATACGTGGTGGCGTGCCGCACCCGTCCCCAGTTGAACGACACGCTCCCGACGATAGAGTTATTCGCGAAGCCGACGTGTGCACGGCTGTAAATATACACACATATACATAAATTAAGCGCTGCACATGTGTTAAGGGGGGTGGGACACATGAAAGGGAGAATCACCTTCAAATGATGGAGAACTCCGGGCGTGGAGATGTCTCCATTGTTCCACTAGAGACAGACCCCGGAGAAGTCACGGGGGAGACACCGAGACACGGCGCGGTATCACGGGGAAACAAAGACGCGCAGAGACTGATGGATTGTCACGATGGGATGCAAGTCACGCAGATAACTGGTGATTGTCACGAAGAGAAGGGGTGGTGGGGAGGAGTCGCGGGGAGACGCGGGGGTCACGGAGAGGGCCAGGGATAGACTCACCGACACACGGGGGGTTGTCACGAGACACACGGGGAGACACGGGGAGACACGCGAAGACACGGGGAGACACCGAATTTGTCACGAGACACACGGAGGCACGGGGAAACATAAGGAGACACGTGGAGACACTAGAGATACGCGGAGGCACGGGGAATCAGAAGGGATACACAGGGAGACACCCGGAGACACGTGGAGACACGGGGAGACACGAAGAAACGGAGAGACAATGGGAATCACACGGAGACACGAGGAGACACGGGCAGGCACGATGAGACACACGGAGACACAAGAGGACACACGCAGACCGACCACGGTTACGAGATCCACTCCGAGCTTCCAGTCACTCTTCACGGATAGACCCCCGACCCTCCCCCCCCCCAAGAGTCCCACTGATGGTCACCGAGTGACCCCACACGGTCGCAATCTTTGAGCTCCGCTCCCCCTTCGCGGGGAGCCCCCCTAAGGGTGGTCATGCGAAGCGCCTCCCGCTGGAGTCACAGGGAGACGCCGGCAGTCCAAGTGACAGCGAGTGGCGAGTCACTCGGCTCCCGTCGAGAGTCACGGGGAGTCACGGAGAGTCACGGGGCTCGCACAGAGTCTCCGTCGCGTCTCGCGTGGGAAATAAAACAATTGAGTTGAGAGCCACGACGAGCTCCATTTAGAGCCACCCGGAGCCTCCTCTCGACCATCGGAGCCGCGAATCATCGCGAAGAGTCACCCGAGAGTTATGGCGGGGGTGGGGGAGGTAGTCACGGGGAGAGCCACTTGGACACGGGGTGCGCGGCGGCTCCCTGCACGAAGGGAGCCGAGAGAACGTGCAGAGAGGGGGGCAGCCCGAGCCCCGCCGCGCGCGAAAACGCGAACCCCGGCCGCGCGCACACGGGCAGCGAGGGGGCCCCGCGGAAAGGGGACCCGCCCTGGGTTAGGAACTGGACCCCGGGGGCCCCTCCTGCCCCTCCTCCTACTCCACCGACGCCGCCGCCTCCAGCTAAGACCCCGACAACTCCCCCCAGCCCAGCGGCTTTGCTCGCGTCTCCCTTGTGCGGCGCGGTGCCGATGATGCTGTCGATGCTGAAGGGGTTGCGATTGACGACGGCGGTGGTCGCGGGCGGTGTCCCCCTCGTGGTGGTTGTGGATGAGCTGGTGCCGGTGATGATGGTGGCGATGATGCTCGAGCCGCCGCCGCCGCCGCCGCCGCCACTGCCGGCGGTGTCTTTGTCCAGCACTTTGCAGGCGCCGTAGGTGGGCGACGGAGGCGGTGTCGATGACCGATGTTGCTGCTGCTGATGATGCTGATGATGCTGCGGTAGTGGCAGGGAGCACTGCGCGTTGACGGCCGCGTGCATCTGCACGATGCCGGCTCCGAACACTTTCCTCGCGGTCCCCTGCAAATGTTCGTGAACGGACGAGAGCAGCGGTACGCTGTGCGGCAGCACGGGAGTGAGACACGGAGGCACGTACGGATATTGCGGCTGCTGCTGGTGATGGTGGTGATGCACCAGCTGCTGCTGCTGCTGCTGATGATGGTGATGCTGGAGCGCGGCAGCTGCGGAGTGCAGCGCGTATCCGTGGGGCGAGAATCCGTAGCCGGCCGAGCGAACGCAGTAAGACGCCGAGACGCCGTAGGGAGTCAAACCGTGAAGCATGAAGGCCGCGGCCGCCGCCGCGTGCTGGTCGGCGGTCATGGGCCTCTTGAAGCGCTTGCGTCTCCGCAGGAAGGAGCCGTTATCGAACATGTCCTCCGAGGCCGGGTCCAGGGTCCAATAGTTGCCCTTGCCCGGGTTGCCCGGCTCGCGCGGGATCTTCACGAAGCAGTCGTTGAGCGAGAGGTTGTGCCGGATCGAGTTCTGCCACGCGGGGAACTTCTCGCGGTAGTAGGGGAACCGCGCGCTGATGAAGTCGCAGATCCCGCTCAAGGTGAGCCGCTTTTGCGGGCTCTGGAGGATGGCCATGGTGATGAGCGCGATGTAGGAGTAGGGGGGCTTCACCAATGCACCGCTCTTGCCGCCGGTTGAAGCGCCGCCGGCAACACCGCCACCGCTACCGCCGCCGAGGGTACCCGGGTTCTTGCCCGGCTCTGTGGAACCCACGGGTTCGTCGGCGGCTGAGTTGCAACCGTCCCGGTTGGCGTCCAGATCGGGTTTCTGGTCGGAGTCTCCGTGCTCCGTGTGGTGGTGGTGGTGGTGGTGGTGGTTGTGGTGGTGGTGGTGGTCTCCTCCGGAGCAGGAGGTCTGCCGGTTACTGCCGGACGCGCTGTTGATGATGACTATGTCGCGGTTACTCCGCCGCTCTTCGCCACCGCCATCGTCGTCATCGTCATCACCACCGCCATCGTCATCATCATCATCGTCGTCGTCCTCCTCCTCCACGGCGTCACCGTCGCTGTCACCGACCACGTCGATGACGGCTTCTTCTGGAGAGAGGTGGAGCGCGTAGGTGGTGGTGGACAACTCCTGGGTTGGAGTCCCGGACCCGGAGAGCGGGGTCATTGTGGGACTGTCACCTCTGCTCGGGTCACTTCGGTATGTGTGTGTCTGTGTGTCTATGGGTCAGTGTCTGTATGTGTGCGTGTGTCCTTGTGTCAGCGTGTGTGTCAGTGTGTGTTGTTGGACTATATTCAATCCATTTGAAGCTGGTTAACACAACGCACACACAAATATCAATATCACGCGCATAGGCTTCAACTGTAGGGTCAAGTGCTCCCCAAGAGCGCCTATGAAGCCAGAAATTGCACGCAAACGGTCGTGTGGCCAGCACCACGCCCGACCGCCTTTGTCTTCCTAGTGGCGATGTTCGCACGTACACAGAGACACACACAGGAGACGACGGTACTCGCGAACGTATAGGCAACTCCAGACACACACGGAGACACACGGAGACACACGGACGCTCACATACGCTCAGACACTATCAGCTACTGTGCACGCTTACGCACGCTCAGACAGACATCGCCCGACCCACACACGACAGCGCCTATTTCTAACGCACAGGCGGACACGCCAGAGCATGGCAATGACATGAGTACACGCACAGCCAGGCACACAGACACGCTGCCCAGTTCTATAGACTGTAGGAGTAAGTGTTGTTAGCGAGCACGTCTCACTCAGACGCAGACAACACACAGACACACCGCCCAGTTTTGCAACCTACAGGGAGACGAGTGCTGTTAGCGAGCGCCTACTAGCGCGCACATACACACAGTCCCTCGCACGCTAAGTAAAGATTTACACGAAAATATATCGAGAGCTGGGCTAACTATAGCGTGTCTGTGTGTAACGCATGTGTGTGTAGCGTGTGTGTTGTCGTGTGTGTTGTCGTGTGTGTGTAGCATGTGTGTGTGCAGTGTGTGTGTAGTATGTGTGTGTAAGCTGTTGCTGCTGCTGTTAGTATTTCGCTCCCACTCCGCCTAACGCGACTCGTGTGTGCGACTGTCACACCCGCCCGTCTCACGCACACAGGCACAGTTGCGCTGTTTGCGAGCACCTATCACACTCAGCACCGGTTCAATCTTACCTACACAGCCTCAGCGCTCGCAACTTGTACAGCGGCAGCGAGAGTGAGAGAGAGCGATGTTTCGCTATCAGCAGATGTCTCTCGTCTCTGTGTCTGAGCGTGCGTGTCTGAGTGTATGTGTCTGAGTGTCTGTGCGTGTCTGTGAGTGTCTATGGGTGTCAGTGCGTGTCTGTGAGTGTCTGTGAGTGTCTGTATGTGCCTGTGCGTGTCTGTGCGTGTCTGTGAGTGTCTGTGAGTGTTTGTGGGTATGCGTGTCTGTGCGTGTCTGTGAGTGTCTGTCTGTCTGTGAGTGTGCGTGTCTGTGTCTCTGTGAGTGTATTTGAGTGTGCGTGTCTGTGCGTGTCTGTGAGTGCGTGTGTCTGTGCGTGTCTGTGAGTGTGCGTGTCTGTGCGTCTCTTGTCCGAAATACACCCCCCCCCCACGCGCTCCACTCCAGCTCTTGACTGATGAATGAATGGGGACTCGGGGCCAGGCGGAGATTTTATAGGACTGAGCGCTGCCAGTCAGAGAGGGCGAGGAGGAGGAGGAGGAGGAGGTGGAGGAGGCGGTGATGAGAAGACGTGACGCGTTGAGGTTCATATATAATCAGCTCCCCCAGCTGAGAGTGAGACAGGCGCACACACACAGCGCGCTCACACACACACAGATACACGCGAATAGACAGATACATACAGGCAGATACATGCAGGCAGCTAAAGACACACACAGACACACGGCGCGCTCACACACACATACATACAGGCAGATGCATACAGGCAGATACATGCAGAGACACAGACACGTACATATATACACGCAGATACATACAACACATTCACCCACACACACCGATAGACAGATGCGTAACAGGCGCACACAGACACGCGCGCACAAAATCACAGACCCGAATACATGCATATAGACAGATGTACAGATATATATAGAGATAAATATATACAGAGAGATAACCAAACACAGAGATACATGTATAGATACATACTGACAGGTACATATGGTGATACACACATACAAATAGCCACACACACATATACATACATTGACACAGATCCCCCGTGTAGCCTTAACAGACTGTAGGGTCAAGTGCCGTTAGTGAGCACCTATGAAGGTCGACACGGCACAGGAGGAGGTGGGTGACCAACCAGCACGACGCCCAGCCGTCTTTATCTCCCTAGTAGCGATGTTTACACATTGCACTAGGTACTCATTTGAGGCTGAGTCGACCTAGGGGAGGTCCAAGACTGGTTCATAAAACCGTCACTGTTGTTGGCCGTGAGCGGGAATCGAACTCGGATCGCCACAGAGATACCCTTTCTGCGTGATCTCCAATGTTACGCCATCCCATGCAGGACTTACAGGATGTCATCGGCTACCATCACCATCATCTGCACCATCACTACCAGCAACATCACTACCAGCAACACGACGACCATCACAGTCACCACCATCATCACCTCCATCAGCAACATCGCCTCCATCGTAATCACCATCACCTTCACCCCATCAGCCGTCCACGTCTGCTGTCGTCACCTGGGAAAGGAGTGGAGAGTGAAGAACACCTCTCGGGGAGAGTGGAGGAGATGGAGAGTGGAGAAGATGGAGAGTTGGAGAGAGGAGGAGATGGAGAGTCGGGGAGATGGAGAGATGGGGGAAGGAGAAGAAGGAGAGAGTGGATGAGATGGAGGAGAGGGAGAGAGGGACAATGCAGCCGGTGCCAACATTTACCAGACGTTTGCCTATCCCGGCCGACAGAGGGCGCAAGGCGGGGGCTATACTCAGGATGTGAGGCCAGGAACATCTCACTCACCCTCTCATTATATCTCACGCTCTCTGTAAACGGTTGTACCGATTGTATACTGTCTTGGTTGTATTATCTTTGAAATTAAATGAATATGTGCGCGTAAAGAAAAGAGGAGAGGGAGAGTGGAGGAGAGGGAGGGTGGAGGAGAGGGAAAGTGGAGGAGAGGGAGAGTGGAGGAGAGGGAGAGCGCGGCCCGTTGGGAGCGCTCAAGGGAGTGAGTAACGAGTAATGAAAGTCGCGCAGTTACAGATTTATATAAAAAGCCAGAGAGTAAGAGAGTCGAACAGAGAGGGTAGGAGCGTTAGAGAGCCACGGGGAGAGTAGGAGAGTGGGAGAGCCACGGGGAGAGTTAGAGAGCCACGGGGAGAGTAGGAGACTTAGAGAGCCACGGGGGAGACTTAGAGAGCCACGCAGAGAGTTTGAGAGTGGTAGAGCCACGGGGAGAGTTAGAGAGCCACACAGAGAGTTAGAGAGCCACCGGGAGAGTTAGCCACCGGGAGAGTTCGAGAGCCACAGAGAGAGAGAGAGCCACGGGGAGAGTTATAGAGTCGTACATAGAGTAGGAGAGTTAGAGAGTCACACCAGCGAGCTTCTCTCATCGCTTCGCGTCTGCATAGAATAAGTTGGAACTGGTGAGTGAGACGGTGAGTGAGACGGTGAGTGAGTGAGACGGTGAGTG
>JAZEWT010000018.1:13406185-13421379 GCA_036362905.1 Mordacia mordax
CAGACACACACACCACTGACCAAACACGTGGACTGCAGACACTGTTGTGCTTGTTAGAAAACAAATAACAGTAGCAGTACGATACAATGTGGATTAACATTGATTTACATTGACTTACAAAGAGATATGTAGAGATAAGATGAATTGGCGCGTTTTGTTCACGTTGACAAACTTTACTAATTGGCCGTTGGCAGGTGTGGGAGGGTTTACGACAAACGTTTTTTACGTGACCTAACAAAAAATGGAATTCATCGATAACAATGGTCACGAAAGCCTTCGAAATAAAAAAATAACTACAGATGTTTACTCTTACAGCAGAAAGTACACAGTGAAGATTGCAAGATTCCTTCAACACAGCACTGGCTCCTATCGCCAACACTGGTTCCAATCTCTAACATTGGCGCCGATCACTAACACTGGTTCCTATCTCTAACATTGGCTCCTGTCTTTAACACTTGCTCTTATCTCTAACACTGACTCCTGTCTCTACAACTGGCTCTGATATCTAATAATTGACAATATTACAGCAGAAAGTACAAAGTGAGATTGCAGTCTCTGTATGCGGGATTCATGCGACAGAGCAAACGTTCTCTATAATATCTATTGATGTAAGATCTAAGTAAGAAAATTCTAAGGAGAACTGGAAAGCGATTCTTATGCATATAGACTCATAGTGGGTTTCTATGTAAGGCTGACTCGTAGAGACCCACAGCCTTAGAAGATGTATTTTACACTCACAGAGAATCACGGACTCAGAAACCCATAAAATCGGACAGACCCATAAAACTGGACAGAGACCCATACACTTGCACAGAGATCCATACACTTGCACAGAGATCTATACACTTGCACAGAGATCTATACACTTGCACAGAGACAGATGAACTTGCTCAGAGACCCATGAACTTGTACAGAGACCCAACGTATTAGATCGAACTAGTCATGTCTGAGTCAAACACTGCTTTCTGCATTGAACGGGGCTCCATGCTTTTGCTGGAGTGTCCTTGTCAACAAGATCTGGCTGTCGGGCATCGCGTTCAATGAGCCTGACACTGCTGATGAAAATCACACCATATAAGCCGACCCAGTTTGCTCACTGAAAACAAACACACACCGCACCTGGAAATCAGTTACGGCTGAATCAACCTAGAGGAGGCCCAGACCAATTATAAATATCCACCACGGTTTTGGCCGTGCAAACTCTGCTCGCTTGTGTCGTGGTGCAGCACTCCAGCCAACCGTTACTCCTGCCACACAAAGATCTCCCATATAGCCTCAACAAATTGTAGGGTCAAGTGCTGTTAGCGAACTCCCCACACACACATACACTGGCCCTGACGCGGCAGAGCCACGTGGAGGAACCTTCACACAGAGAGCGAGAGAGACGCACGCTCAGTCAGGAAACGGGGTTCACCACCACAAAAAGTGGGCTGTATCGTTCGTGGGGGTAAACAGAGCGAGAGAGACAGAGGTCTGTAGGCTGCAGCTGGCAACAGCCCATCATCTGAACGAACGCCTCGTTACAGCAAACACTTAAAGCTTTCCCACGACAACTGCGTCCTCAAAACGAAGGACGTATTTGTCGTGGGGAAGACCAAGGACAGGTGGCAATCCTAGTCGGGAACCGAACGCAGGGTCATGGTGGGGCGTTCGAGGCCCGAGCTCCCGCCACTGCCGTCGTTATTCATTCATCTGCCCCGCGCGGTGCGGCGGCGCTCACTGCTCTGACGGCGGCTGCGAACGGACGTTTTGTAACCATTGAATGATGCGGCTCTTTTTAACAGTTTTCCAACGGGGGAGGTATTAAGCGATAGAGTTTGTATCTGGGGCGGCGCGGTGGCCCAGTGGTTAGCGCTGACGCCTCACAGCAAGAAGGTCCCGGGTTCGAATGTCTCGGCTCGGGTGCCTTTCTGTGTGGAGTTTGCATGCTCTCCCCGTGTCTGCGTGGGTTTTCGCCGGGTACTCCGGTTTCCTCCCACAGTCCAAAAGCATGCTCCTGGATAGGTTGATTGGCTCGCAGACTAAAATTGTCCCGCAATGCCCGGCGATGGACTGGCGTCCCGTCGTCGGGTGTATTCCTGCCTTACGCCCTGTGTTTCCGGATAGGCTCCGGCTCACCGTGACCCTATATAGGATTAAGCGGTTCCAGATAATGAGATGAGTTTGTATCTAAGCTGAAAAGGACCGCTGAGTTGTGTGGCTCTTTTTAAGAGTTGCCAAGCGGGGAGCAGTAACTAAGTTGAAAAAAGGGGGGCAATTTAGTCAGGACAATTAACCTAGTCAGCATGGGTTTGGACTGTGGAAGGAAACCGGAGTACCCGACGAAAACCCACGCGGACACGGAGAGCGAACAAGCAAGCTTCTTTGGTTCTTTTCCTCATTGTTTACGACGGCCTGTGACAGCCTGTGTCGAGCATCCAACACTAACCGAAGCAATTCCAAGAGATTTTTAAAAAACATTTTCTTTAAAAAAGCGTTCTTTACGAGCTGGTCTTTTGGGACATCCATGTGGAGAGACGTCAGTGCCAAATCAGAAGCCTGACGATGCCTTCAACGTATGTGGCGAAATGCCGTGACGGAAAAGAGGAGTAACGCCCGACACGGCTGTCCCAAAAGTGCGTCTCTCGAGAGCCATTCTCAATCATTCAGCCATGAATACAAACATCGATACATTTCTTAAAATACTGATGAAAATCTCCTGGACTGCTTTCCACGGTTGGCGTGGGGGAATAGATGTCGATAACTGAAAAAACAGACACAACAATATAGTATTTGCATTTCTAAAGCAATTTTCACCCGAAGTCACAAAACGCTGTACAGAGCTGTAGAACGGCATGTCAACAACATCAGAATAACCTGGTTTGGAAGTATCGTAGCCAACTCCATCAAGAACATGGGTTCCAGTCTGGGTGTAGGCCACCCACCGTGTGCGGTGAAACGGTTTCCTGAATTTGAGTGAGTTTCATGGTCTCAGCCTGGTCGCCCTTGACATGCAGAGACCCGTGGATGTACGTAGAGTTGTACAGATTTACGTAAATATCCATATATTCACGACGAGACCCAAAGAATCATATAGAGACCCACAGATTTATATAGAGATCCATAGATACACGTAGAGACCCAGAGAATCACAGAGACACCCATAGACCAACGTAGAGATCCACAGAGCCATAGACCAAAATAAAGACCATAGACCCACATAGAAACCCACAGACCCATATAGAACCGTACAGACCCACACAGAACGCCACAGACCCACATAGAACACCACAAACCCACATAGAAAACTACAGATCCACACAGAACCCCACAGACCCACACAGAACCCCACAGACCCACATAGAACCCGAAAGACCCACATAGAAAACCACAGAACCACATAGAAACCCACAAACCCACATAGAACCCCACAGACCCACACAGTAACCCACAGACTCACATAGAACCCCACAGACCCACATAGAACCCCACAGATCCACATAGAACCCCACGGACCTACATAGAAACCCACGGACCCACAAAGAACCCCGCGGACTCACATAGAACCCCGCAGACCCACACAGAACCCCACAGACCCACACAGAACCCCACAGACCCACACAGAACCCCACAGACCCACACATAACCCCACAGACCCACACAGAACCCCGCAGACCCACATTAAGACCCACGTAGAAACCAATCGACGCACAGAGACCCTCTCACACACCCGCCCCTCTCTCTCGCCCCTCTCTCTCGCCCCTCTCTCTCTCGCCCCTCTCTCTCTCTCCCACCATCTCCCGCTCTCTCTCGCCCGCTCGCAAGCGAAAGGTTAACTGGCGGCGAGTGATTAGGCGCCACTAATTGAATGCCACGGGATGGCAGCCGTCCCGCGCTCGGGCAGGATCGGTAATTAAGGCGGACGGCGCCGCGCGCGGCGTCGCAGCCACGCGCGCCCCCACCTCCTCCGCCCCCTCCCCTCCTCATCAGCAGCTCCTCGTCTCCAAATCAATTACCGCGCTGCGCCGCGGCTCGATTAGGACTCCATTGATTGGTGTGGCCCCGCGCGCAACCCCGCTGCTTCACGTCCCCTCGCTCCCGCACTCGCTGCTTCATCTCCCCTCACTTCCGCGCCCGCCGCTTCATCTCCCATCGCTACCGCGTTTCCTGCTCCATCTCCCCTCGAACCCGCACTCACTGTTTCATCTCCCGTCGCTCCCGCGCTTCATGCTTCATCTCCCCTCGAACCCGCACTCACTGCTTCACCTTCGTCGCTCCCGCGCTCGCTGCGTCATCTGCCCTCGCTTCTAAGCTCCCCGCTTCATCTCCCCTCACTCCTGCGCTCCTCGCGTAAGCCTTCCGTCACTCCCGCGCTCATTGCCTCATCTCCCCTCACTCCAGCGCTCGCTGATTCATCTACCCTCGCCCCCGCGCTCCTCGCTTCATATCCGGTCACTCAACGTACATCACTGCTTCATCTCCCTTTACTCCCGCGCTCGCTGTGTCATCTCCCCTCACTCCCGCGATCGCTGCTTCATTTTCCCTCCCTCAGGCGCTCCCTGACTCATCCTCCCTCACTCCAGAGCTCCTCGCTTCATCTACCACCGCTCCTGCACTCGCTGCTTCATCTTCCCTTAACACGGCACTCACTGCTTCATCTCCCCTCGCCACGGCGCTCACTGCTTCATGTGCCCGCGCCTCATCGCTCGCTGCTTTATCTCCCCACGCTGCCGCGGTCCCTGTTTCATCTCCCCTTGCTCCCGTGCTCTCTGCTTCATCTCTTCTCGCTCCTGCACTCACTGCTTCATGTCCCCTCCCACGCTCACTGCTTCATTTCCCATCACTCCCACGGTCCCCGCGTCATCTCCCCTCAATCCAGCGCTCGCTGCTTCAACTCCGGTCACTCACGCGCTCACTGCTTCATTTTCCTTCACTCCCGCTCTCACTGCGTCATAAACCCTCACTCCCACGCTCCCTGCTTCATCTCTCCTCGCTCCTGGGCTCCCTGCTTCATTTGCCAGTGCTTCTGCGCTCGCCGCTTCATATCCCCTCACACATACTCTCTCCGCTTCATCTCTCCTCGCGACCGCGCTCACTGTTTCATCTTCCCTCGCTCCAGCACTCCGAGATTCATGTCCCCTTGCTCCCGCGCACCCCGCTTCATCTCCCCTCGCTTTTGCGCTCCCTGCTTCACCTCTCCTCACTCCCACGCTCCCTACTTCATCCACTCTCACTCCAGCGCTACCTGTTTCATCTCCGCTCGCTCCTGCCTCGCCGCTTCACCTCCCCTCGCTCCCTCGCTCCCTGCTTCATCTCCAATCGCTCCCGCACTAACTGCTTCACCTCCCCTCCCTCCTGCGCTCACTGCTTCACCTCGCCTCGCTCCCGCGCTCCCCGCTTCATCTCCCCTCGCTACCGTGCTCTCCGCTTCATCTCACATCGCTCTTGCGCTCCCCGCTTCATCTCAACTCGCTCCCGTGCTTGCTACTTCACTTCCCCTTGCTCCCACGCTCACTGCTTCATTTCCCCCCGCTCACGCGCTCCAAGCTTCATCTGTCCTCGCTCTCGTGCTGTCTGCTTCATCTCCTCTCACTCCCGCGCTCCCTGCGTCATCCCCCCTCGCTTCCGTGCTCCCTGTGTCACCTACCCTAACTCCCGAACGCCTTGCTTCATCTCCCCTTGATACCACGCTCGCTGCTTCATGTGCCCTCGCTCCCGCGCTCCCTGCATCATCTGCACTTGCTCCCGCGTTCCCTGCTTCATTTCCCATCGCTCTCGCACTGACTGCATCATCTCCCCTTGCTCCTGCGCTCCCCGCATTATCTCCCCTCGCTTCCGCGCACTCCGCTTCATCTCCACTCGCTCCTGCACTCCCCGCTTGATATATCCTCGCTCCCGCGCTCTATGCTGAATCTCCCTTCGTCCCCACGCTCCCCGCTTCATCTCACCTTGCTCCAGCGCTCACTGATTCACCTCTTCTCGCTCCCAGCTTCATCTCTCCTCGCACGTGTGCTACCCGCTTCATCTCCTCTGGCTACCGCATTTGCTGATTTACCTCCCCTCGCTCCCGCGCTCACTGCTTCATGTCCTCTCGCTCCCACGCTCGCCGCTTAATCTGCCCTCGATCCCGCAATCACTGCTTCATTCCCCCTTGCTCCCGCGCTCCCCGCTTCATCTGCCGTCATTCCCGTGCTCCTTGTTTCATTCCCTCTCGCTCCCAGGCTCCCTGCTTCACCTCCCCTCACACCCTCGCTCACTGCTGTACCTCCCCTCGCTCCCGCGCTCAATGCTTCATCTCCCCTCGTTCACGCGCTCTCCGCTTCACCTTCTCTCGCTCTCGCAGTGTCACCTCCCCTCCCTCCCGCGCTCACTGCTGTATCTCCCCTTGCTCCCGCAATTCATGCTTCATCTCCCTCGCTCCTGCGCTCGCTGCATCATCTCCCCTCACTCCTGCGCTCACTGCTTCAGCTCCCCTCGCTCCCGTACTCGCTGCTTCATCTCCCCTTGCTCCAGCGCTAGCCACATCATCTCCTCTCGATCAACAGCCTCACTGCTTCATTCTCCCCGCTCCTGCGCTTCCCGCTTCACCTCCCCTTGCTCCCGCGCTCTCCACTTCATCTCCCCTCACTCTTGCGCTAATCGCTTCATCTCACCACGCTCCCGCGCTCGTGCCTCCATCTGCCCTCGCTCCCACGCTTATGGCTTCATATCACCTCGCTCCCGCCGCTTCATCTGCCCTCACTCCTGTACTCGCTGCCTCATCCCGTCTCGTTCTCGTGCTCCCCGCTTCATCTCCCCTTGCTCCCATGCTCGCTGATTCATCTCCCTTCACCCATATGCTCACTGCTTCGTCCCTTCATGCTCACGTGCTCCCCAATTCATCTCCCCTCGCTCCCGCGCTCGCTGCTTCGTCTCCCCTCGCTCCCGCGCTCCCTGCTACATCTGCCTTTGCTCCTGCGCTCCCTGCTTTATCTGCTTCATCCCCCCCTTGCTCGCGTGCTCTCTGCTTCATCTCCCCTCAATCCCGCGCTCACTGCTTCATCTCCCCTCATTCCAACACTCGCTACTTCGTCTACCCCGGCTCCCGGGCTCCCTGCTTCATCTGCCTTCACTCCCACGCTCCATGTTTCACCTCCCCTCGCTTCTGCGCTCACTGCTTTAAGTCCCCTTGCTTGTAGCTTTACCTCCCCTCGCTCCCGCTCTTCCTGATTCATCTCCCCTCGCTTCCGCGCTCCAGCTCCCGTCACTTCCGCCCTCGCTGCTTCATCTCCCCTCACTCCCGCGGTCGCTGCTTCATGTCGCCTCGCTCCCGTGCTCACTGCTTCACTTCCACTGATTTAAGCACCCAACGCTTCATCTTCCTTCGTTCCTGCGCTCCCCGCTTCATCTCATCTCGCTCCCGTGCTCACTGCTTCATCTCTCCTCACTCCCAGCTTCATCTCCCCTGACTCCCATGCTCACGACTTCATATCCCCTCACTCCCGTGCTCACTGCTTCATTCCCCCTCGCATCCTGCGTTCCCCGGTTTCGCTTTCCCTCACTCCCGTGCTCAATGCGTCATCTTCCCAGGTCCCGCACCTCCCCGCTTCATCTCCCCTTCCTCCCACAATTCATGCCTCATGTCCCCTCGCTCCTGTGCTCCCTGCATCATCTCCCCTCACTCCTGCACTCACTGCTTCAGGTCCTCTCGCTACAGTGCTCGCTGCTTCATCTCCTCTCACTTCCGCACTCGCTGCTTCCTCTCCCCTCAATTCAGCCCTCGCTGCTTCATCTCCACTCGCCCATGCGCTCACTGCTTCATCTCCCCTCGCTACTGCACTCACTGCTTCACCTCCCCTCGCTCCAGCGCTCCCTGCTTCACCTCCCCCTCACTCAAACGCTCACTGCGTTATCTCCCATCGCTAAAGCGCTCCCCACTTTGTCTCCCCTCGCTCCCGTGCTCCCTGCTTCAACTGCCTTCGCTCCCGTGCTCCCTACGTCATTTGCCCTCGCTACCGCGCTCCTTGCTTCATACTCCCTCGCTCAAGCGCTCACTGTGTCATCTCCCCTCGCTCAAGCGCTCGCTGCTTTGTTTCCCCTCGCTCCCACACTCCCTGCTTTATCTGCCTTCGCACCCGCGCTCCCTGCTTCATCTGCCCTCGCGCTCACGCTTACTGCTTCATCTCCACTCGCTTCTGCGCTCACAGCTTTAACTTCCCTTGCGTCCATGATCTCTGCTTCATCTGCCCTCGCTCCCGCGCTCCCTGCTTCATCTGCCCTCACTCCTGCGCACCCTCCTTCATCTACCGTCGCTCCCGCGCTCCTTGTTTCATCTCCCCTTGCTTCCGCGCTCGCTGCTTCAACTCCTCTTGCTCCCGTGCTCCCTGCTTCATCTTCCCTCGCTCCCACGTTCCCTGCTTCATGTCTACTCACTCCCGCACTCACTGCTTCATCTCCCCTCACTCCCGTGCTCCCTGATTCATCTCCCCTCGCTTCCGCGCTCCATCTGCCGTCACTCCCGCGCTCGCTGCTTCATCTCCCCTCATTCCCGCGGTCCCCGCTTCATATTCCCTCACGCACGCCCTTGCTGCTTTGTGTTGCCTAGCTCCCGCGCTCGCTGCTTCATCTCGCCTGGCTTCCATGCTCGCCGCATCATCTCCGATCGATCCCTGGCTCACTGCTTCATTCCCCCTTGCTCCCGCGCTCCCCGCGTCATCTCCCCTCGCACTCACGCTCACAGCTTTACCTCCCCTCGCTCCCGTGCTCACCGCTTCATCTCCCCTGCTCCGTCGCTTCCCGCACCATCTCCATTGCTTCTGCACTCACTGCTTCAGCTCCCCTCGTGCCCGTGCTTGCTGCTTCATCTCCCCTCGCTCAAGCGCTCGCTGCTTTGTCTACCCTCACTCCCACGCTCCAAGCTTCATATGCCTTCGCTCCCGCGCTCCCTGCTTATTCTGCCCTCGCTCCTGTGCTCCCTGCTTCATCTGCCCTCACTCCTACGCTTGCTGCTTCATCTCCCCTCGCTTCTGCGCTCACTGCTTTATCTCCCCTTGCTCCCGTGCTCCCTGCTTCATCTTCTCTCGCTCCCGCATTCGCTGCTTCATCTCCCCTCGCTCCCGCGCTCGCTGCTTCATCTCCCCTCACTCCCACGCTCGCTGCATCATCTCCGCTCACTCCCGCGATCCCCGCTTCACATTCCCTCATGCACGGCCTCGCTGCTTTGTGTTGTCTCACTCCCGCGCTCGCTGCTTCACCTCCTCTCGCTCCCATGCTCGCTGCTTCACCTCCCCTCGCTCCCGCGCTCCCCGTTTCACCTCCCCTTGCTCCCGCGCTCCCCACTTCATCTCCCCTCGCTCCCGCGCTCCCTGCTTCACCTCCCCGCGCTCCCTGCTTCATCTGCCCTCGCTTTCGCGCACCCTCCTTCATCTACCTTCGCTCCCGCGCTGTTTCATCTCCCCTCACTTCCGCGCTCGCTGCTTCAACTCCACTTGCTCCCGTGCTCCCTACTTTCTCTGCCCTCGCTTCCTGCTTCATCTTCCCTTACTCACACGCTCGCCGCGTCATCTCCCATCGATCCCTCGCTCATTGCTTCATCTCTCCTGCTCCTGCACTTCTCGCTTCATCTCCCTCGCTCCTGCACTCACTGTTTCAACTCCCCTCGCTCTCGCGCTCCCTGATTCATCTCCCCTCACTTCTGTGCTCCATCTCCTGCCACTCCCGGCTCGTTGCTTCTTCTCCCATCATTCCCACGGTCTCCACTTCATCTCCCCACGATCCCCCGTTCACTGCATCATTCCCCCTCGCTTCCGCGCTCCCCGCTTCTCCTCCACTTGCTCCTACGCTCGCTGCTTTATCTCCCCTCGCTGCCGCGCTCAATGCTTCATCTCCCCTCATTCCCGTGCTCCCGCTTCATCTCCCCTTGCTCCCGTGCTCGCTGCTTCACCTCCCCTCTCTCCCGTGCTCGCTGCTTCACCTCTCCTCGCTCCCACGCTCCCCCGTTTCACCTCCCCTTCCTCCCGCACTGCCCGCTTCATCTCCCTTCACTCCCGCGCTCCCTGCTTCATCTGCTCTCGCTTCCGTGCACCCTCCTTCATCTACCTTCACTCCCGCGCTCCATTTCATCTCCCCTCACTTCCGCGCTCGCTGCTTCAACTCCCCTTGCTCCCTGCTTCGTTTGCCCTCACTCCCTGCTTCATCTTCCCTCGTTCAAGCGCTCGCTGCGTCATCTCCCCTCGCTCAAGCGCACGCTGCTTCGTCTTTCCTTGCTCCCACGTTCGCCGCGTCAGCTCCCATCGATCCCTCGCTCACTGCTTCATTCCCCTCGCTCCCACGCTCCCCGATTCATCTCCTCTCGCTCTCGCGCTCGCTTTCCCTCCCCTTCGTGCCTGTTTCATCGCTGCTTCATATGCTTGATCCCTGTCGTTAATTGCTACCTCATTGCAGCGTTAGTCCCCGCTTCGCTTGCTCGATCACTTCTGCTTCATGCCCAACACGTTCGTGCTTTATCTCTGCTATGCCGCCGCTCATTATGCTTCACTGGCATCTGCTGCTGCCAGTCATGTCGAACGTTTGTTGTGTCCCAGGCATCCCGGATAGAGCTGCAAACTCACTGGGTACTTTCTACTACATCAATAACATATTTTTCTAGTGCTATAGATAGTAGCCAGTGATAGAGATAGGAGCCAGTGTTAAAGATAGGAGCCAGCGTTAAAGATATGATCCAGTGTTAAGATACAGGAACCAGTATTAGAGATTGAAGCCAGTGTTACACAGGAACCGGTGCTAGAGATTGGAGCCAATGTTAAAGATAGGAGTCAGTGTTAGGGACAGTTTTATAGATCGAAGCCAGTGTTAGAGACAAACGTCAGTTTTGGGGATAGGAGCCAGTGTTAGAGAGAGAAGCCAATGTTTAAGACAGGAGCTAGTGTTAGAGACAGGAGCCAGTGTTATAAATAGGAGCCAGTGTTAGAGACAGGAGCCAGTGTTATAAATAGGAGTGAGTGTTGTTGTAGGAATCCTACATCCAGAGCTTACAAACTCTCTGGGTACTCGTCGCTATAGAAATAAACTTTCTACGCTCTGTGCAGTGGATGCGATTCAGGGTTTGTGGCACCATGCACAAATTCCTGAAGAGTTACCAGGCACAATGGACGAAACGTCGTCGCACACTGTTTACACGTTGCATTTTAAGGCCACAAACATTGACAAAGGTCCCCCGCATAGCCTTAGGAGGCTGTAGGCGGAAGTGCTGTTAGTGAACGCTCATGAAAGCCTGCACACAACGGGGTGAGTGGCCGACACTGCGCTCAGCCACCTTTGTTTTCCTAGTGGCAATGTTTACACGCTGCACCGTGTACTCATTTAAGGCCACCTAGAGGAGGCCTGGGACTGGTTCATAAAATCATTACTGGTGTTGGCCGTGAGCGGGATTCAAACTCCGGTTGCTGGGCTTGTAGCCCAGGGCGCTAACCGCCGAGCCACCTCTCCTCACATACACATGCGTGCACACTTGCATGCATACATGCGCACACTGACGGGCGCGACCCTTCGAACCCCACTCACCCTCCCCAAATTCGTTGAGGATCACGGCCACCCGCTTGCTGTGCTGCTCTGTGAGGATGTAGTTCAGCAGCGTCGTCTTCCCGGCTCCTGCAACGACACCGACGCAGATACCTCCACGGTCACGGTGCCGTCGCCGCCGCCACCACCGCTCGCACCGACGGCAAATTTAAATCTGTCTCTGCAAAGGCACGAACCCAGGTATCCCGAGATGATGGTGATGGGGATGCGGTGCAGTGGAGAAAGAGGAGCCACCAACTCCGGGCACTCCTCCTCCTCGTCGTCGTCGCCGTCGTCGTCGCCGCCGGCATCGCCTTCTCTTCTCCTCCTCCGTCGCTCCTCCTTCACCACGTTCATCTCTGCCGAGGAAGACGCGGGCATCTGTTCTTGTTTGATTTTGTGCGGAACGAATTTGCCATGGGCGAGCCGGGGGAGATGGTGCGATTCCCGGCTCGGGTGCCTTTCTGCGTGGAGCTTGCACGTTCTCTCTCTTTCCCCGTGCCCGCGTGGGTTTCCGCTGGGTACTCCGGTTTCCTTCCACCGTCCAACGGCAAGCTACTGGCTATGTTAATTGGCCCAAAAAATGTGTCCTGCGATGTACTGGCGTCACGTCCTGTGTATTCCCCCGCCTTGCGCCCTCTGTCGGCCGGGATAGGCTTTGGCCCCCCAGCGACCCTGTACAGGATTAAGCGGGTTATTAACAATGAATAAATTGGCCGGGGAAACGGTGGCTGAGAATCGCGCTCGAGAGCTGCTATTCCGGGATAGCCGTGTCGAGCGTTCCTCCCTCTCGCCTCCGCGACATTTCGCCTCCCACGTCGAAGGCATCGTCAGGCTTCCGAATGGGAGGACACGCTCGACGCGGCTATCTCGAAAGAGCGGCTCCAGAGAGAAACTCCGATGCCGTGTGAACTTGCATCCATACACCGCTCCAACGTTCACGCAACATCGAGCCACCGCCTCTACTGACGCTTCACGCTCAACTCGAATGTTCAGCTCGTGAGGAAGCCGCCAGCACGGTGCCGCGAAACGTCGGCGCTTGTTACTGAAACATCGAGGTAAACATTGGGTGCCACTTTTGCGATTCAGCCACTCATTGCATGCGACGCCTGCGCCCTCTAGCGGCTATTAATTGGAAAGGCAATGATAAATATAACAGGCGACGTCTCTGGCAATGGACCCTTCACGTGCTATGAAGACATGCAGCCAGAGAGCGGACAGACACACGTGGACAAGCAGAGACACTCACTGGACAGAAAGCATCTCATCTCATTGTCAGAAACCGCTTCGTCCTATACAGGGTCGCGGTGAGCCGGAGTCTATCCTGGCAGACACAGGGCGCAAAGCAGGGATATACCCACGACGGGACGCCAGTCCATCACCAGGCACTGCGGCAATTTAGTCTGCGAGCCAATTAATCTATGCAACAGCATGTTTTTGAACTGTGGGAGGAAAACCCACGCGGACACGGGGAGAACATGCAAACTCCACACAGAAAGGCATCCGAGCCGAGATTCGAACCCGGGACCTTCTTGCTGTGAGGCGACAGCGCTACCCACTGGGCCACCGTGCCGCCCTGGACAGAAAGTGAGAGACAATAACCGTCGTTCACCGCAAAGTAGCAGTGCACCTGGCCTGGCACAGGTGGCGAACGGCGGTTATTGTCTCTCACTTTCTGTCCAGTGAGTGTCTCTGCTTGACCACATGTGTCTGTCCGCTGTCTGGCTGCATGTCTTCATAGCACGTGAAGGGTTCCTGTGCCTGCACAGAAGCACTTTGAGGACAAGTAAAGTGCTGAAGGGCCTGCTGGCAGGTCACGGGACAGACCCAGGTGCCACATGTGTTCAGGTTAAATTGTCCTGCTGAATACATTTCCCATGGTGCACTGAGATGTTGTAACGTGCTTACTCCTCCCCGCTGGACAACTGTTCAAAAGAGCGGCAGCTGAACGGTTCCTTAGACAAACACTGACGGGAGAGACGCACACAGAGATACACAGCGTGGAGACACACGCAGACAGAAAGATACGTGCTAAGACAAGTATGGACAGAGGACACGAGGACAAAAATACACTTGCACAAACATAGACGTACACAGACACACATAAACACACACAGCCAGAGACATACAGACACACACAGACACGGGGACACACAGACACGGGAACACAAATAGATACATAGACACATAGACAGAAACACACAGAGACATAGACACAGGGACACACATAGAGACACACACACAGGGACACAGACACAGAGATATAAAGATACAGGTACACACAGAAACAGGGACAAAGACACAGATACATAGATACATAGACACAGAGACATAGGTGAACAGTCGGACAAGACACAATGGTGTACAAAGATTCCCCCGTGTATCCTTAACAGACTGTAGGGTCACACACATCGTTATAGCGAGCACCTATAACGATGGATAACACACACATAGACAACACACATCGACAACACACATAGATACACACGCAAAGTCATGCGCACACACACATTAAATATGCGTGTAACACGTGTTTCCATAATAACCTCCTTGCAGGTGGTTAGGGCCAACTGCTGTTAGCGAGCACCTATTAAACCCTAACGATTGGGTGGTATGGCTTGCTCAATCCCCGGGTGCCTTTGTCTCCCGAGTTCCCTACATAGACAAAGATCGCCCCCGTGTAGCCTTAGGACACGTTTGGGGGAGGCGCGCATAACGAGTAGCCGCCTATGAATGCGAGCACCACGGCCGACTGCCTTTGTCTCCCTAGCGACAACGCTTACACACCGCACCAGGTATAGTACCCATTGCGGCTGAGTAGACCTAGGGGAAGCCCACGCAGGCACACAGCATACGCGTTAGGCGTACAGTAGGGTAGGAAAGCCGGGCCTTGCGCATAAAGTAAGATTTTAAAACACGAGTCGAGCCACAAGAACACGGTGAGTCCACAGTAGCAGCATCAGTAGCAACCGCCGCGTCTAGCCTACAAGCCACGTACTGGTATCGCTTTACACTGCCCCCCCAGTGTGATGGGTCCGAGTCCGCGTGTGGATACGCACTGTACAACGCAGCGTGCGAGCCCGCAGTGTCCGCGCGGCGCATGCGCAGCGCCACCACGTGGCGAGCGTGGGGAACAGCGTGGGTCTGGTGGGCGGGGTATGGTCGGGATGAGTGGGCAGGAGGTATGGTGGGGGCTAGAGTGGGTAAGCTCCTATCTCTAACACTGGTTCCTATCTCTAACACTGACTCGTGTCTCTAACATTGGCTCCTGTCGCTAACACTAACTCCTGTCTCTAACACTGGCTCCTATCTATAACACTGACTCTTGTCTCTAACACTAGATAGGTAGATGTTTATTATTATCGGAGTACCCAGTGAGCTTGCAAGCTCTGGATGCGGGATTCCTGCGACACGGTAAATGTTGCGCGGCGAGAGACCGGTTAGTCACCTTGAGCTTCGGTAACACAAGAGTGAATAAAGATCGCATACACGGGAGGGTGAAGTAACATGAGTGCGCAGAACTATTGGTGCAGCAGCACAAGCAAAACTGTGGACCTGTTCCGACATTCGGAGTCTTGCGAGCAGCGCGGCTGCTCAAACCAATGCTGGTTTTCACTCAAATTATCTCCCATCCTCCCGTGTTCAATTCCCTCGCTCCCCCCGCCATCCCGCCCCCC
>JAZEWT010000018.1:13462269-13474977 GCA_036362905.1 Mordacia mordax
CCCCGCCAACAGCAGTGAATCATACCAGAGCAGCTGGTACTGGGCTTTCTCCCTAGGTCGACTCAGCCTGAAATGAGTAACTGGTACCGTGGCCCCGGGTGCAGGCCACACCGCCGCCTCGTGTGCTGTGCCGGTCTCCAAAGCTGCTGGTCATTAACAGCAGCTGCCCTGACCGTCTGTTAAAATGTTATAGACTAGACACTAGAGGGATCTTTTAAACTTGTTTTTTTGTGTTAATGTGTAACGTTGAAATGCACCTGGCCTGGCACCTAGCGTTGTGGTAACTTCACGGAGTTCCATTCCCGGCCCAAGATATATTTTCAGTGGCCGCGAGTACTATCTGAACCAGTCCCAGATCCCTACTAGGTCGACTCCGCTTTAAATAATTATCTGTACCTGATGTTGTGCTTGAAATTATGATTCAGTCAGAACGCACCATACTTGTCACGAATTGTTTATTTAACTAGGCACGAATTTCTGATTAAAGTAATCAATTCATTGATCATGTTGTAATCTCGCACAATAGGGGCGGCACGGCAGCGCAGTAAGTATCGCTGCCGCCTCGCAGAAAGACGACAACGTTCGATTCCAGGCTCGAGTACCTCTCTGTACAGTTTGCATGTTCTTCCGCATGCCGTTCTCTCCGCAGCTCTGTGCAGTGCTTTGTGACCCTCGGGTGAAAATCCACGAGGGTTTCCTCCAACGGTCACAAAGAGCTGTGGAGTTTAAAGTTTTACGAGCGGACAGTGCGATTGCGAGACCCGAGATTCATCGAACTCGGGTTGTTGATTTACGTAATCCCCTGTTGGTGAGCTCCTGTTGTTTACTCATTGTCCCGTGGTACGTGACTCATTGTAACACGTGACTATGCATGATGTCATCTGGAAGGCGCGAGAGGGGGCCGCGCGGGGAAATATAAGGAATCGGTCAGACGAAGCGAGTTCAGTTGGTCGTGAGGCGGTCAGAGGGAGAGAAGAATCGCCTGGGGAAGAGTCTTCAGGATGTAGTCACCGCTCGTGTTCGTTATGTCCGGGCCCGCGCGCGCTGCTCATTAAAAACATCAAAAGACAAGAAGTCTCTGCTCGCCGGCTGAAAGATCGTGGAGTGAACGCTGATCCTCGCCGTGGCCGTTATCGCCGAGCTGCCACGAGTCTGCGGTCCGAACCGTGGTGACACAGAGCTGCTACCGAGGTTTATTGGCCTGCTTACTAAATTCCTCCCGGTGCCCTGTGATGGATTGGCGTCTCAACCGGGGTATAGACCCGCCTTTCGCTCTGTGTCTGCTGAAATAGGCTCCAGTCCATACCAGAGCTAGGAACGGGTCATATTAACCTTGCCACTGAAGTCGCACGCGAAGGTGGAATCGAACCAGGGTATATTGGGACTTGTTGGTGCAGTAAGGAACAACAACCGCCGTTTGCCACTAAGTGGCGGTGACGTCCCCACGGCGTCCTGTGCCAGGCCAGGTGCGCGTTGAGACCACGCGAACCACTGCGCACACATACACATCCACCAGAGCACAACACGACCACCACCACATGCGGTCTAGTGACGTCCCCAGTGCATTCGCGTGTATCGGGCGAACGCACATTTCCACCCGAGGCGAGATAAGAGTGAAACTCATGGTTTGTTTATAAAAGGCGATAAAAAGCCATTTTTTTTCCCGTAACGGAATTGGATTTGTTTGACGCGTTTAGCCCCAAAAAATTGAACACACACACAGCGCAATGTGGAGTTTTGTCTCATATGGTTAGTGCTACGAGATATCTCATCTCATCTCATTGTCAGAAACCGCTTAGTCCTGTACAGGGTCGCGGTGAGCCGCAGTCTATCCCGGCAGACAGTGTACAAGGCAGAGATATCCCCTCGATGGGACGCCAGTTCATCACCAGGCACTGAGGGCTATTTAGTCTGCAAGCCAATTAACCTATGCAGCAGCATGTTTTTTGGACTGTGGGAGGAAACCGGAGTGCCCAGCGAAAACCCACGTGGACATGGGGAGAACATGAAAATTCCACACAGAAAGCATCCGAGCCGAGATTCGAACTAGGGACCTTCTTGCAGTGAGGAACAGCGCTACCCACTGGGCCACCATGCCGCCCTACTAGATATGTATTAATTATAATCCATGAATGGTATATTTTTACATTACAATTTATACTGCGTGGTGCAGTGTTCGTTGAGGATGGAAGCCGTTTGCTTTTTTAATGAGAGAACGACGCAGGACGGGAGCGGGGTTATGGGAAGGAAGCGAGGAACCCGGAGGAAGCACATGCAGAACAGGGAGAGAGAATACATACACACTTCACATAGAAAGACGCCGGTGGCAGGGATCGAACCGGCTCGAGTAGGATATGCTTCCTGTGAAGCCGCGGTTGTTACCACTGCACCATCCTTTGTACGACCAATAGCGGTGTATCGATGTGTGGCTGCCCGCGGAATGTGGCCGATCTCGTCAGATGTCAGAAGCTAAGAAAAGGCCTGATGCCTCTAACGTGGGAGGCGAAACGTCGCGAATGAGAGGAGAGCGCTCGACGCGGCTACCCCGACGGAACGACTTTATAGAGCAATCATCGTGCAACGAGAAGTAACATCCCCGCATGTGCTCATCACCTAAGATGTTAAACCTGCACCGAGCTGGAGGATGGGTGATTCCCACGCATGGCAAAAACGACCACAGCGTTGTAGCCTCCGGGGGCTGTATCGAATACAGCAGAAGGTAGTGCAACGAGAATGTTGTATCCTACCGCGGTCGCGTGTCTATGCGCCCCACCTGCAACCAACACACGCTGACCAGCGTGGTGAAGATGGTCAAACAACCTCAGCCGCCCGCACAGCACGAGGAGTCCCCTCGTCCAAGCGGTGGATTTAACACAGCAGATGTCCCGCGTTCCACTTCACCCGTGAATAGCTGCCACGTCGAGACATCGGCACGACTGTTATACATAGAACACCCGTATTGTCTTAACAGACTGTAGGGTCATGTACTGTTACCGAGCAGTACCTATGAAAGCCGTACGGTAGAAGAGGGGGTGGGTGGCCAGCAACACGCCCGGCCGCTTTTGTCTCCCCAGTAGTGATGTTTACACACTGCAATAGGTACTGATTTTAGGCCGAGTCGACTTAGTGGAGAGCCGAGAACAGTTTAAAAAATTATCGCTGGTGTTGGCCGTGAGCGGGATTCGAACTCGGGTCGCCGGGTTCGAAGCGCAGTGGGTTAAAGCCACCGCTCCCCGTACTACCTTAACAGATGATCGCGGACACGCCTCTTAACGTGTAACCCCGCCCCCTCCAGGTGTGACTCCGCCTCTTGCAAGTGTTGCTCCGTCCCCTCCAGTTGCTGCGCCCCTTTGCCCGACCGCAGGCAAGGGGAAGGGTTGTGGATGGGCATCTGCCTCCCACACCACGATCGCTTTTCCTCCGACGGAAGTAGCTGAAGCTCTTCGTGTCGTGGTCTCATCATGCTTGGACTGACCTCTGTCCAGATTCACACCGCGAATTAAAAACCCACGGGTTCCATATCGCTAGGCGATATTCAGCCAGCCTGGGGATATTGTACCTCTTAATATTTTACGTTGTCACGTTGATTTGTTCGGACGTTTGTTTTGTTGCAAGAATCCCCGTATCCAGGGCTTACAAGCTCATTGAGTGCTTTGTGCCGTGATTATATACATATATCTAATGTGACACGTGCATTGTGCGGAGCGTTACCCATAGGGCGCTTGATGACCCTCAGGTGAAAAGCGCTCTATATAGCTCCGTGCAGCGCTTTGTGACCCTCGGGTGAAAAGCGCTCTATAAATGCAATAATAATGATTATTATAAGTACTCTCGATTATTATCTTGTCTGAAGACCCACTTGTTCCGTAACGCATTGAAGTCCTCTGGCTAGGACTGTTGATGCTGCTCACTGTTGTTGTGCTCGAATGACGGTTCTTGCTGTTGACCTGCGCTTGCTCAAGAACACGTATTCCTTCCTTTATTTGTTCCAACGTTATTTTATAATAGTAACTATTATTGTATTTCGAGAGCGCTTTTCACCTGAGGGTCACAAAGGGCTGTACAGAGCTGTGTTATGTTATTTTATGTCCATTAATTTATAACCATTGTTTTACTGTTTTATCTGCTTCGATGTTGTTATTTTTTAACATACCGTTCTCTCCACAACTTTGTGCAGCGCGTTGTGACCCTCGGGTGAAAGACGCTCTAGAATTATTATTGTCAATATTCCTGGCCTTTACTCCGCGTCAGCGGCCAACTGCACCACGTTTGAGCTGCCCGCTTGATGGATAGTTTTTGTGTAATCTACTAGTAGGGGCGACCCGGCGTTGCCCGGGTAAACTTGATGGTTGATCCATGTGTGTTGTCCGGGTAAATTTTATGGTTTACCCGTGCAATAAAGGAACGTGAAATTCATGAACACGAACCCGATGGTGCCCGGTGCAAGAAAAGAACTTGAAATTAATAATTACGAAACAAAACATACAATAAAAACGAGTAAAACGCTGTACTAAAGCAAAAGCGGGTTTTCATTATGAACAAAATCTCATCTCATCTCATTATCTGAAACCGCTTAATCCTATAAAGGGTCACGGTGAGCCGGAGCCTATCCCGGAAACACAGGGCGTAAGGCAGGAATACACCCGACGACGGGACGCCAGTCCATCGCCGGGCATTGTGGGACAATTTTAGTCTGCGAGCCAATCAACCTATCCAGGAGCATGCTTTTGGACTGTGGGAGGAAACCGGAGTACCCGGCGAAAACCCACGCGGACACGGGGAGAGCATGCAAACTCCACACAGAAAGGCACCCGAGCCGAGAGATTCGAACCCGGGACCTTCTTGCTGTGAGGCGACAGCGCTAACCACTGCGCCACCGCGCCGCCCGAACAAAATCTAAATATCCAATTGTTTGAATGCACATGTACCTTCTCCAACTCTATTTTGTACACAATATTCATGGTGGACGGCATGGTGGCCCAGTGGGTAGCGCTGTCGCCTCACAGCAAGAAGGTCCCGGGTTCGAATCTCTCGGCTCGGGTGCCTTTCTGTGTGGAGTTTGCATGCTCTCCCCGTGTCCGCGTGGGTTTTCGCCGATCACTCCAGTTTCCTCCCAGTCCAGAAAACATGCTGCATAGGTTAATTGGCTTGCAGACTAAATTGCCCTCAGTGCCCGGTGATGGACTGGCGTACCATCGTGGGTATATCCCTGCCTTGCACCCTGTGTCTGCCGGGATAGGCTCCGGCTCACCGCGACCCTGTACAATGAGATGAAACTGTAATAGAGCCCCCGCTTATCCGAACTGGGGATTGTAATTGTAATGGCGGCGCCACTTACCGTACCGTGAGGGCACGAACGTAAGCACAGCAAGCGGTCCCGGTGGCCAGGGAAGGCCCTGTCGGCGCGCACTCCGGCACCAAAGATCCGTCGGGGACCGAGTGCCGTTGTTCTGCGAAGGTCCCGTGCGATTTGGTTGCGATTTGGCAGAGTTAACCCTGATCAAGCAAGCAAACAGAACGGGGTAACGTTTTTAATATAGACAGATGTGAATCTCAGTGGGTCTCGGTGGATCTCCAGCCCAGTGTTGTGTTTAACACAATCACCGCCAGACGTGCGACGACACCATCAGCTCCGAGCCGAGACCTGATAACAGCTGATTTGGGGAGATCCTCTGTAGAATTGTCATGTGACAACACCAGCCAATATAAAAACGGAAAGAATTTGGAAGACACCCCGACTGTCGTATTAGATTACTGTGCGAGATAAATATCTTCCAGGCACAGTCGTTGCGGCGGTAATGAATAGTGGAGGAATCACAGCTCCCGGATTAGAAGCCGCATACTTGGGCGGGCAATTTGCCTATTAAATGCGCCTGTATCTTACATGCAAGGTACTTAGCGACAGCATCTCTACTAGCGGCAGCTGTTGAGCCAGGCAAGGGGGCATTTGACCTCCGTGTTCACGCTGGCAAAGCGTCCTGGAAGAGTTGGGAGTACGCACACTTTAATCATTGTAATACAATCATTTATTTAACGCGGGGCATACGATTCCTTTAATGTCAAAGGTATTCGTTCGAAGATAGAACGACTTGGAGGCGAGAGGAAACTCAAGCAGTGGGGAAGGTAGCCACGCCGTGTTGGGAGGACCAAGGCGGGAGGGTACCTCGTCTGAACCAACGACACAACAAAGACTCAGCTCGAGATGTAGATACCTTCTTTCCTTTCCTGTCGGTGAAAGTAAATATAATCGCGCCGTGTTTAAAACCTGCGATCCGGTGGCCTTATTTAAGCGCAGCATGTAATGCGACAACTTCAGATAAAGATTAACGTTAACGTACAGGGCTGTGTCGTATATTCCCACTCAAGAGGATTTGGGCATAAGAAGTGAGTGAAAACGGTTGATTATGTGTTATTAGAAATTATTATCTCGCAGACGCACTTATCCAGGGCGATTTACATTATTGTAGAGGTGTGAGGAAACCACAGAGGTGAAGGGAAGGCAGCCATACATTCAGCCGGTGATAATTTGCCACATTGCGTTATATTGTTATCGGCCGGTTAATTCGAGTAAAATTTAGACGTGGGAGGAAACTGGAGAACCCGGAGGAAACCCACGCAGAACAGGGGGAGAACACAAACTGCCCACAGAAAGGAGTGCCCTAGGCGGGAATCGATCTGCCTCGGGCACGACTTTCTTTCTGCAAGGCGCGTATGTTACTGCTGCGCCACCCTGTGCATATCCATTTGAAATGATTGTTTAACCCGATAGACATCGAGTATGGCACGGGCTTGAATTGCAATGTGCTTAAAGTATGGGAAAATGCTTCAGTATCCTTTGCATTGGAGAACTGCTCGCAAGAGCTCTTTCGAAACTGTTCTATCGAGTGTGCTTTCTCTCCTTTGTGAAGTTTTGCCTCCCACATCGGAGACATCGTCAAACTAATAACCGATCAAGCAGTGACAACCTACATCAATACATTGTGTATTAATGCAGGTATCCACGCCTCGATGTACAATAACAGTTCTTAATATCTCAAGAGCAATTCTTAACTTATTTTAGCAAATGTAAGTGGTGTTAAGACTATATTAGATTACGAATGCAATAGTTGCAATCGTCTGTAGAAAGTGACCGTGGCGGCATGTACATGTATCGCACTGGGAGGTTCATTGGCAAGGGTGGATATGTGACGGTTAGACATGTGATGCTGTACTGTATCGAATCGTCCATGGGTTAAACCGGGTGACAGGACAGGAAATCTTCGACAAGCAGTTGGGACGCTGCATGCTTGACCTTTCGGGATGACCCGCTTGAAATTGGATCCGATTAGTGGACAACGTCACACGCTCGCAGTAATTGCCGCCACTCAGATTCCACCGCAAAGCACGAGCGGTCCAATCGTTGTGGATCTCGAGCCCTGCTCGTCTCGGAAATGTCACTCTCGTTACGGTCGCTTGTTAGCGGCGGACGTAATTACCAAGCGAGAAGCAATCTGCACCATCAACAACAACGCCAAAATAATGCGGCCAAAAACAAAATTTATTTCAAGTACCAGACTCTCACTCAGTACTGTACACTTGCGGATATGGGATGGGTGCTCCGTGAGTCGATCACTCCCCCATAGGGAAAGGCTTAATTCGTTACGGGGAAAAAATGCAATCGGAAGTAAAATAGACTTGGCAGGGGCATACGTTCCACCATCACATCCACTCCTCACAGAAGCTGCACACGTGGCCCACAGCAGATACTGTCCTCACCCAATTTGGACATCACAGCATGCGCTTAATCCTGTAGAGGGAAGTGGTAAGCTCGGAGCCTATCCCAGCAGATGCAGAGCGTAAGGCAGGACGATATCCAGGATGGCACACCAGTCCATCTCAGTGCACCGGGAGCAATTTATTCAGTGGGTTCAATAACCTAAACAGCATGTCTTTGGATTGTGGGAGGAAAACTGGAGTACCCAGCGAAAATCCACGCAGACACGGGAAAACATGCAAAGTCCGCACAAAAAGGCGGCACTCTTCTTGCTGAGGAGGGAGTACAACTCGCTCTATCATCTGTGTGCTGCTCATATGCGAGGGTTCCAAACGCAAATCTTTTCATGAAAACCGGGAGGATGGCTGAATTGAAATGAAGATATTTTTTCGTAATGAGTGGAAACCCCGGAGCAGGTTTAGCTTATTTTTCACGCAACGATAATTCGGCACGGCGTTGTGGCATCTCTTATTCTCGTGACCATTGTTAAGCATGACAGCCTCACACGGTCACCCCTTCACTAAGCCGCTTAAGACAACTCGCCAAAAATACACATCGGCTTTTACCTTGTAATGATCACATCTAGGTTGTGTGTCCGGTTGTTCAATGCAATTATGAAGGGTTGCTAATGGGTGAACAAAACACTCTGAAGTGTGTGCTGTTGCTAGAGCTAAAACGCGATGCTGAATCGTTCCCACATTTAATGTCACCCACTGCTGTTGTGGCTGGCACACGTGCTATGAATGTACATTTACATCACTTTTCTCCAAACTACTGCTGGATGTATGTCACCCCGCATGTCACGTTGGTCGTAAGTGGGGGTTATTGGACCATACTTCACCACGCTGGTAAGCTTGGATTGGTGGAGGAGGGAGGTAAAGCTAGCATAGAAGTACAGCAACGCAATGGATATTTCGCTGTACAGCCTGTTGTAGCTACCTACAACGTACAGGCTTAACCCAGGTTAGCTTGCATGATCGGATAAAGACCAAAGTCTCAGCGAATCACAACTCTTAGCGTGGTAGCAGTCCCACAGTTGTCACGGTCCACATGTAGTGACATTAACTAGAATACGTCCTTTCGAATCCCATGTAAAATATATTTACTCATATCAAGCTTCAATTCTCCCCGATGGATTTTAACCTTATCGTGGTGGAGGGGGTTTGCATGTTTAATGAACCCCCAAAACTATGTCACCTGGAGTGCAGCACTGCTACGGTCTCCCTTTGTAAAATGGTCTGGAGCCCAGCGCTCCTGCTAGGCTCTCCATTCATGAACAGATTTTGGTGGAAGCTTCATAAAACAATCTGAAGACCCTCCGACTAAACAAGGTTGGCATCAGGCAAGGCATCCAACCGTAAAATTCTGCTCCAATGCACCCATCATTGGAGGGCAACAGATCAACCTGGGTCAACGTGGACACTGACCGTTCAACCGGCTACAACAACAATAAGCTTAAATTGCATGTCGGACACAAAGCCCAGCTGTTAAACAAGAGAGGAACTGTTTGTATAGTGGATCGCCCTTTTGAAAAGGGTGTGTGGACATCACTTAACATCTGTAATTTCAAAAACCCTCATGCACTGAAGAGAGCCTTTTTCGTAACCGACACTTATGTTTTGACGATGGACAAGGCGTGTAACGATTACCCCTCCCCGCTCATTTCTCGTGTTTCCAAGTGACGACTCAATTCAGCAAATCGATGTTGTTGTTTTTGCCTCTGGGTTCTTGGCGTTATTTCCACAGTGCTGTTCAACTACACTCCCCCAGATGTAACGATGGAAGATGCAGACATTGGTTTCTGCCAGGTCTGCCCAGGGTGGGAGTCGGCAACGTGGATAATATTCCCGCGCCTAGCACGTGCCATGCCCATCGCTATGACTGTGGCCTTTCGTCGCACTGCACATTCCGTGGGAAAGTAAACCCTGGTTGCCCAAAATTTGCATAAATCGTAAACGATCGATGTCTACGCGTGCGATTTGACGCCTGTTGTCATCACGAGCGTCAGGACAGATTTGAAAATTAAAGAAATAGATGTGTTGATACAAACCAAGCAGACAGTACTGCACCCAGCCTGACGTTGTGCAAATGAGCAAACGCAGATATCCCTCGTGATATGGCACGAGTAAGCGCGCATTGGTTTAACGCACATTACACCATCGCAGGTAACACGTGAAGCGTATTCAGTCTTGCTGAAAGGTTTTACTTAACGCCTCATTGAAGAAAATAACGTTGCGCATGTGCCACGGATCGGTTAATTACAACGGTAGCGACTGCCAATGTTTCGACAGTAGATTTGAAGCGGCACATACTCTTATCCACTTTACGCGTAACACGATTTGAAAACACCGTCGTCAGCCCACGTGAAATGTAACATCAGACAACGGGACAGCGTGGCCTAAGTCTTTGCTACTGTACGAAGTTAAATAAAATAAAACTAAACAACCCTCGGCGGAATAAACCGCCAACATGTTTAAATCAAAACGCTCGTTGGATTCTACGTGACAATACTGACTCCACTTCGATAGAGGGGGCTTCCCTCCAACGCTCGTGCTGTAACATATACATTTTTCATTCAGTACTTGCAACAACACTTAAATGTGGAAAACGATGACTCACACACACACGGTCCACCGCAGTTCTGAGACCCATACGTGTACGCTTGCGCGCACGTAGCAGTCTGTGGCCATGGTCTCACTACGCACAATTCATTGGCAATATGAGTTCACAGTACGCTGTGGCGGGATGAGAATAGTAGTCCATGGGCCCAAACCAAACGTTACCTGTTAGTACATGTTTCGGTGGTGGGGTTGCGAAGTGGTAACACTTGTCTCGTGGCAATAATCGTGTGGGATTGATTCCTTACTTAAGTGATTTGTGTGACGTTTTTACGTACTCTCCACCCTCCCCCCCTCATCCCCCACTGTGGTCTGTATGGGTTTCCTCTGGTTTTGCTAATTTTCTCCTAGAGCTAACCATATTGTAACATCACTTCCAAGTGCAAACATTTGCCAGGACCCTCCTGAATAAATGTCTTGCGAGTGAGGCTTTTCTCGGTAATTAAGTGTAATCAATGATAACGCCCATCTGAAGCGGCAAAAATAGTGATGTATTCACATCCTTTAATCGGCAATAAAAGTGAACGATGCAATAACGTTGTTTAAATGAGTGCGTTAATAAACAGTCCACCATTATTAACCACACAAAGATACTGAGATGGCTGAATACTCGTACCGAATTCCACTCTGACCCAAGGGCTAAAGCTAATCTTGTCGAGCCGTTGATCATCCGATTTGGAAGCTACCTGCGCCACTCGAAATCCCATACCGCGCTACGTGCTCATATCGATAACTCTGACTTGTCTTACACAGCCACAACATCATCAGTATAAGAAATGCTCTCAAGACATTTCTTGCTCTTCGCATTGCGCTCTCTCGAGAGCAATTCTCACACATCGAGCTGTGAAAATCGGCATCAATACAGCATCAATAGCATCATCGCCATGATGATACCGATGATGTTAACAGGGGCAAGCGCTATTCACAACAGTCGCTGGGCAAGGGCTCGTCTTTCTGGTGAGCCGTAAGTGGCTCAGGGAAGAATCCACATTTCTGGTGACAATCAATGGCAACACCACGGCTGCTGACACCCCACCAGAGATAGTAGCTTATGTCATCCGGAAATAATTTGGGGAGGGCGAGCACAGCCAACAAAACCGGCTGCAGGGCGAGTGGGGGGGGTGTTGATCTGCCAACTCAACCTTCAACAGACCCGAATGAGTGACTACCGCTGTCGGGATGCGACCTCATCTCGAGCACAATAGGGATTGTGTGTGTGGTGGAGGGAGCAGGAAATGGGACCGCTTTGGGGGGGGGGGTTGCACGGTGCAGTTTTCTTCCTTGCTGGTCTCCACCACACGGGAGGCGTCCGGAAGGAGCTACACAGCGGCACGGGCAACTAAGACCGTTGTCGCGCCGGCACTACCGAGTTGATGGATGGATGCGCGGGCAGGCGGGCGGACAGTGTAGGAAAGCGGGAGGCGGAGGAGCTGGTGCTGGGAGTGGAGGGACCAGTGTGGTCACCACCGACCGATTGTCGACGGAGAGGTGCGCTGCAGCGCCCCAACCACCGGCGTCGCAAGCAGGAGCCGGCGAACCGGGCACGTGGAGCCTCAGTTGGTCCGCAGCTGATAGTCTGGCACGACGGCGACAAGGCGGACGGATGTGATAGATTACAACTTCGATCTGCGCGGCGACCGAATGTCATCACGTCCCGAGACGCCCAACGGAAACAGTGGGCACACGTTGGCTGTGTAGAGAGGGGCAGTCGCTCATAGGCAGACGGAACAAGAGACGACGTGAGCCTCGATTTGGAACAAGGAGCCGGCAACGTGGATGGATAAGAGAAAAGCGTTTCGAGTATGAAGGGCAATCGAGAACAATGAGCGACCCACCACCGAGCGAAGGATGACTAACAGCTTCAACATAAAATTGTGGTTGGTGGAGCGAAGAGTGTGCGGAGAGGGAGGAGATTGAGAAGAGATGGATCAGAGATGAGAGGCAGGAGACGAGAGGAGAGAGGGAGAAGAGTGTATAGACAGGATCAGAGTGAGATGAGAGGGGATAGGGACGAGAGTGGAATGCGAGAGGAGAGGGCAGAGAGATAAGAGGGGAGAGGCAGGTGACAGCGAAGAGGGGAGCAGAGGGAGATAAGAGGGGAAGAGTAGGAGAGAGTGTGGAGGGTAGTGGGGTGAGATGAGAGGGAAGGGGACAGGCAGGAGAGAGCATGGTGGGGACAAGAGCGAGATGTAAAAGAGAACGGAGGGATAAGGATAGCTCATCTCATCTTATGGTCTGAAACCGCTTAGTCCTATACAGGGTCACGGTGACGCCGGAGCCTATCCCGACAGACACAGGGCGCAAGGCAAGGATATACCGACGATGGGACGCCAGTCC
>JAZEWT010000018.1:13475048-13498167 GCA_036362905.1 Mordacia mordax
GAGTGCCCGGCGAAAACCCACGCAGACACGGGGAGAGCATGCAAACTCCACACAGAAAGGCACCGGAACCGAGAGATTCGAACCCGGGACCTTCTTGCTGTGAGGCGACCGCGCTAACCACTGGGCCACCACGCCGCCCGGGATAAGGATAGCGACAGATCAAAAGCGTGGAGTATGAGGGGAGTGAGAAGAGGCTATGATTATGAAGCAACATGTGCAAGTCAGCCACTCTATAGCTTACAGTAGGGTTTCCCAGAGCACGGTGTTATGAATACCAGGGGGGTCGCGTTATTGGGGCCCTGTTAAGGGTCACCGCCAAGAAGGCTTCGCATTGCACCGGAGCCAACAGCAGATTAAAAATAACATGGCCAGGGAGTCACTGAACAAGCAGTGGAATCCTGGTGCAGTGTCACTTACAGGGGATTTGGGAAACCCTGGCTGACACTGCAAGTCCAGTGACGGAAGTACGAACACGTTGCACCGAAACAAAAATAAAACTGCTTAAAGATACTTTTACTTATAATTAGCTCTGTTTAGCAAAAATGCTTCTTGTTATTATTCATGTCCGATTCAGACAAATGTGTTGACACATCCATATTTTGCTGCATTAAATGCAGGACATGCCCCCCCCCGTGGATTGTAACCTTATCGTGGTGGAGGGGAATGTGTATTCCAGTAAGCCCCAAGAATTATGTCACCTGGAGTCTAGCACTGCTGCTAGGGTTTCCTTTGGTTGTAAACAGGTCTGGAGTCTGGCACTCCTGCTAAGGTCTCCCCTTGGTGGTAAACAGGTCTGGCGTTCAACGCTTTTGCAAGGGTCTCTCTTAGTCAACAAGTCTGCGGAAGAGATTCCATACAAATAATGATCTTAAGCTCCTCCGACTGAAGGAAGTTGGCGTCAGAAAGGCCATCCAGCCGTAAAATTCTGCTCCAGTACCCCCCAACATTGGAGGGGGGGGGGCAACCGACAAATCCGGGGTCAAGCTGTGCAAGTTGATTTTGGCTGCGCTACCAGTGTCCCGTCACGTGATAAAGCCTCCAATGGGATGTCTGGTAGAGGCCGAGCGACGCTGCGTGCCACGCCACGACCCACGCAAACTGATCGAGGTTGCCCTCGGGAAGTCGATTAGTGGGAAAAAACGGAGATTAACAAGACGGGGCTGGTCACAGGACCAACAGATTCGAGGCCACGCGCACCTAACGTCACATTTCAATATGTCTGAAACATTCGAAGGGGGCCCCCAGCGGTAGCTGTCCGTGTGCTGAGCAACAATGTAACTCGGGACCAGCCTGTTAGTAGGGCAGCGATAATTGCCTCATGTACTGATGTAGGTTTTCACGGCCTAAAGTGGGAGAATTGACTTCCAAAGCTCTTCTGTCAGGATAGTCGTGTCGAGCGCTGTCACTCTCTCCTTGGCAATGTTTCGACCCCCACGTTGGAGGCATCCTCAGGCCTTCTGGTCTCAGTACGTCTGACGATGCCTCCAGCATGGGGGGCGAAAGAAGGTGAAACATCTAGAAGGAGAAAAGGTGAGCGCTCAACAGGGCTCTCCCAAAATAACAGCTTCGGAAATCATTGGCACGCGTAGAATTTTGAAGCAGTAGTGTGTGTGTGTGACGTTAACCCTCCAGGGCCACGCATGGGCATGCAGCTCTTACCTCCGTTTTGCGTGATGTAGCGCACCCACGGTAGGGCCTGGTACCCACTCTTTTCGATGATCTTCAGGTATCGCACCTGTGATGCACAAGGCAACCGAAAAAGTCCAGCATACGGCGCGGAAGGCTGGTGGGACAAGTCCTGTTAGTGACCACTGACAAGGCCAGCAGAGACCGGTGCAGCATGGGTTCTCAACCTTTTGCACCTTAAGGCCGACTTCGGTCTGGTCTCCACAGTGGTGCTCGTGGCCCACTGTATCGTTCGTGACCCACCAGCTGAGGATAATAAATCATAACGTGTGAGTTTTGATTCAATGTCGAAAATATTCGAAGGGAGAATGATTCAGAGGCGCGAAGAAACTAAAGGCTTGGGGAAAACAGCCGCTTAGTCAGCTAGTGCCAACATTTACTGGATACTGCATCATATGAATTGTGATGTGATCGTCACATTAATTAATTGGGGTTTTTTTGTTGTTGTGGGAGGAAAACGGGCAGCGAGGAGGAAACCCACGCAGAACAGGGAGCACACAAAATCAACAAAGAAAAGCACCCGAAGTATGAATTGAATTGCCTCGGGCAGGACTTGCTTTCTGTGAGGCACCATTGTTATAGCTGTACTAACTCTATAGTCGACCCAAAGGCGGCTGCAGAGCACAAATATGGAAACCTACATGGCAATTCACTGCTTGAGATGACTCAGGCCAGCATGGTTGCACACTGAGTAGGGCTGCTGTCACACAGTAAGAAGTCCCCGAGTTTGATTCCTGGCTTGGGTGCCTTTCCCTGTGCCGTTTGTATGTTCTTCCCATGCCAGTGTGGGTTTTTGCTGAATATTCTGGTTTCTTCCCACAGTACAAAGACATGCTGGCTAGGTTAATAATCCTGACAATTTCCCTTGCTGGCCTGAGATCTTGTAACCTGCTTACCCATCCCCGCTGGATAACTGTTAAAAAGAGCTCCACAACTCAAAAGTTCCATGATTATGGTTACGATTTCAGCTTTGCACAAATCGGTGCTGTGATGTTTATATGTGCAATTGTGTTTTATATGTGAAACCCTAAGTATGCTAAAGTACACTTTGGTATACAAAAGTATACTTAAGACTGTTTATTTATCTTTATAGGTTGTTGCGTTGTCAGTTCAAATCGTTTGTTATGTCGCAGGAATACAGCATTTTGCGTTTGGAATAATAACCAATCTAAAATAATAATATTAGCATTTCTAGAGCACTTTTCACCCAAGGGTCACAAAGCGCTGCACAGAGCTGTGGAGAGAACGGCTATCTTCCAGCTTAGATAAAAACTGGCTGGCTGATCGTCGCAGGTGTCCGGTAGACAAAGAACTCCGGGAAAGTCCCGCTGGACAGAGGGAGGCTGCACCTGTATTCCCGACGTGGTGAAGTATGGGATTTCGAACTTGACAGTGATGGGTGGCTTCCCCTCCAGCACCTCGCTCTCGACGCTCGGGAGGCCAAAGTGAGCTCGCATCAGGAACTCCTTACCGCCCTAGCGGACACAACGCACGTACGCAAACGCATTGTTTGCGAATGCCTATTTTAGGCAGCACAGCGCAAGAAGGGGCGGGTGGGTTATCCTAATAAAATGCAGGAGCACCGGGCACAAGCACACACCAATGCCCACGCCCTAAACACCACCAGTAATATGAAAGCAAAACCACCTGTTACATAGCAACATGTCACTACTAAACATACAACTGACACCCCATCAGCCTGTTTTACCACACACACACACTATTCAACCACCTTTCCAATGCTCCTTGCATGCACATCACTAAGCAGCCATTATCCTCCCCAAAGACAAAGATGCCCCGTGTGGCTTTAATAGACTGTAGGGTCAAGTGCCATTAGAGAGCACCTATGAAGGTCGGCACGGCACACGAGGAGGTGGGCGATCATGCTCGGCCTCCTTTGTCTCACAAGTGGCTTTGTTTACACACCCACTAGGTACGCACTTCAGGCTGAATCGATCTAGGGGAGGCCTAGGACCAGTTCAGAAAATCGTCACTGGTGTTGGCCGTGAATGGGATTCGAACTGGGGTCGCCAGGTTTGTAGCCCAGTGCATTAAATGCTGAGCCACCGCTCCAGAGACAAAGGTCCCCCATATAGCCTTAACATACAGTAGGGTCAAGTGCCGTTAGCGAGCACCTATGAAGGTCGACATGGCACACGAGGAGGTGGGTGACCAGCACCACGCTCGGCCGCCTGTCTCCCTAGTAGAAATTTTTACGCAATGCACTAAGTACTCATTAGAGGTTGAGTCGACCTAGGGGAGGCTCAGGACCAGTTCAGAAACTCGTCACTGGTGTTTGCCGTGAGCGGGATTCGAACTCGGGTCACCGGATTTGTAGCCCAGCGTGCTAACCACTGAGCCACCACTCCCCACACACAGGCACACCACTATGACATTACAACTCCTGGGTACTTTCTGCTATAAAAATAAACATCAATCTGCAACATTTGATGCTTTTATCTCCCAACGCATGATCAGACCCGCAAACGAGCACACACGAGCACATACAGTCCAATTCGAGAGACGGCGATGCGACCGTACCGGGAAGGACTTGACAGACCAGAGAATGGAACTGGTCTCGGGGACCCACTTGATGGTCCCCACGCTGGTTTTGAACTTGGGCGAATCCGCATCGTTGGGCACGGGGATCTGGATCTCCACGTTGCTCGCCGTTGAGCGCCGCTTGAACTGGCTCTTGGCCTGCGTGACACGGCGAAGGTAGCCAGCCTGTAACATCCCCATCGCTTATTTACCACTACCACACCAGTCAATGTGATGATTAAAAACCACTTAATGGCTTCCAAAACAGTCGATCGCGATCGAAAGATCGTTTAAAGAGTCTTGGAACAATTAATGTTATTGCGGCCGGTGCGCTTAATCGTAATGCGATACATGTGCAATCGTGACACCGTACAGTGTAGATGCATATTAAAGGGGGAATTGATTTGGGAATCGATTCTGGGACAGAAACGGGAATAGATCCAGAATCAAATCCAAAAATCATCTTGTGTTTTAAAAGGCTGGAGACCACTGGTACACCTATTCATTACCGCCCTCTACAGGTCTTCTTGCCAACAGTGGAGTGAGCAAGCCATGTCAGCGCATTAACCTTACTGTTGTTTCTCAAGTAAGTGCTGTTTGTTTCTGGCTTTGGAACGCTCTCCCTGTACATTTTTTATTTTTTTAAACTGGAAGGAACCATTGAGCTATGTAGTTATTTTAATAGCTACACATGTCTTTGAACTTTGAGAGAAAACCGGAGTAGCTGGCGAAAAACCCAAGTGGACACGAGATTAACACACAAATGTCACACAGATAGGTACTCAAGCTGGGAATCCAACTTCGGGCCTTCTTGCTGTGAGGTGTCAATGTTATTCACTGTGCCACAAATTGGAGGAGGGGGATACGGTGGGTGGCATCAACGTACCTTGATCATGATCTCCACGCGACTGTGCGAGTGTTTCTCAATTACCGACTCAATCCAGATGAGTGGCTTCACCTGAAACAGCCGTAGATAAAGTGTTATTTTTAAAAAATCAAACGTTTATTTATAATAATTTTATTTGCATCGAGGGAAAGTGAGCTGTTAGATTATGTTCCCAAGAAAGCTTCCAAAACATTGGAACAAAAGTAGGATATCAAAGTGCCAAGCAACATCCGTTACAAAAGGAACACAGTGGGCAGCTGTACAGTGGAGTAAAGTGCAGTGTTTGGTGAATGAAACATTCCTTCCACCACATCTACGATCAGGACTCCCACTATGGTTCCTCCGTTTCCATCATTGTTACGCATTGATTCCTACACCAATGTAGACGACTTATTCTCTACCAAACACTATTTTTGTCTCATCCAGTACACTTACTCAGTCACTTAATCAATTACCCACCCACGCTCACCCACTCGCTCACCCACTCGCTCACCAAATCACTCATTCACCACACTGCTGGTCACTACATTTCTCTCTCTACGACTTTTTTTCGCACTGCTCCACTCTGAGATTCTTTTTCATTACCCGTTTTCCCCCAAGCTCGTATAACCTTGCTCCCATCAACAAACAAAATACCTCTTATCTGTTACAACTGCTATGGAGCTGTTGATGGCTGCTTGGCATCTTGGGCCTTAGGGACTGTGCTCAGCAACTGTGATATATATTTAAATACACACAGGGTGGCCACAAAGGCCCTTTGCATAAAATATTAATGTCCTTTTTATTTCCTGGATTTCCTGGTGGGGTTTCAACTTGGTAGGCATTAGTGAGTTTATGGTGGTGGAAAGACTAGGGTCAGCGTACTTGAGAATGAAGCACAACACACAGAGCTATTTGAATAGAGGGACATTACCTCTGTGTCATGCAACGGGACTTTGTGGCTGCCCTGTATATTATCATAATTATCACTACCCGCTTAATCCTGTACAGTGTCACGGGAGGCCGGAGCTTATTGCGCAAGCCAGGGCTATACCCAGGATGCCAGTTCATCATAAGCACCAGGAGAAATTTACTCAACAGGCCAATTAACCAAGACAACCCTGTACAGGATTCAGCGGGTATTGATAATGAACAGCGTGCGTGTGTTGACTGTGGGGTGACACCACAGTACCTAGAGACCCCTCATGGGTACAAGGGATAAATATGCAAACTTCACATGCAAAGGTACCTGAGCCTTGAGTCAAACCCAAGCCCTTCTTGCTGTGAGGGGGAGCAGCACTACCCACTGCACCACAGGGCTGCCCCACCCCATCTACGTATACGAAGCGGTTAGGGACTCACGTGCGTATTGAGGCGGTAGCTCATGAGCTCGAACTCGCCGTCGGGAGGGATGAAGGAGATGGTGCGATCGTTCTCGAATCGCGACAACCGAACACACTGGTGGAACTTCACGTCCTCCAGTTCCACTGACTTGCTCTTGCCCCCTGTGGGCAGTGACAGGAGCGGGTGACTGGCATCCTCGTTAAGGCAGACAGAACGCTGTAACGACACAGAACCATCATACACAATCGAACTCGTGATGCTTCACAATGAAATGTAACCTTACTGTGGTGGAGGGGTAGTATCTTCCAAAAGAGTTCAGCACTACCACCTATGGTCGGTCACTCTTGGCGAAAAGGTTTGGAGTCTAGTGCTCATATTAAGGTCTCCCTTGACGAACAGGTTTCGGGGCAGGTTCCAGGCAAATAACAATCCGAAGACCCTCCAAAAGGAGGGTGGCATCAGGAAAAGCATTTTGGCCTTAATATTATGCTCTAATACCCCTAACTTTGGGGGGCAACCAACTTGCGGATACCAGCCAATTAAACCGGCAACAATAAGAGTACTAAGTTATATGAGCAGCACACGTAAAAGACACACATCAACAACATTCTCTCCTGTCGCGTTCTATTTCAAAACTGCAAAGTGAATACAACTTTCAAGCACATTTCTGCCGATGGTTGCGACGCCACACGTGACGTCAAGTACCCGTGCCACACACGCCGCCGAGCATCTGGTTACATTGGCATAATCTTCCGACCGAGCTGAGCGGGACTCATCAGGATTCAACAGACCCCGTAAATGTGACGTTACAGCAAGCTGACACAGGGGGAACTCCCCGCCGCCAAATAAAATATTCGCAGGGCAACACATGGCGCTTGGCGACGCCAATTAAAACATTTCTGAGAGCAAATTTAACCACAGCTGGCCAAACCGAATTTGTTACATATATATAGTCCGTAGTGGTTCATTCAGGACAGCCGTGTCGAGTGTTCCACCTCTTTCCTATGCGACGCCGCACCTCGGACGTTGGAGGCATCAGAAGGCGTTTCTGAATGCCTCAAACGCGGCAAGTAAAACGTCACGAAAAAGGAACAATCGGCAAAGCAATCTTGAAAGAATAGCTGTGGAGAACAATGCTCATCACACGCTGAGCCGTGAAAACCTACATCGACATATATTTCATCAATTATTTTATTAAAACGGTCTCCGAGCACAGGCCCAGAGGTTCAAATGTTCCATAAACCAACAGCAAACAGTCCGGCCAAAGTGTGTAACAGGTAAGAAAAGTCAAGCAGGTCTCTCTCTTGAACTGAGCGAGATTGAATTGAGAGCTCAGTGGGAGGAATTTCGTAGTATGAGGGAAGCAGCAAAACAGACATGTTGTGATCTGCAGTATGGTGGCCGATCATAATGTGGATGAGTGGTAGAGACAGACGTTTCACACCATGGGCTGGCAGCTTCTCAAGGAAGTGAAACTCTCACATGTACAAGGGTTTAATGCACCAGGTTTTTCTGGACAGGATTCAGGAAGCCAAGACAGAGGTGGTCAAGATGCATGACTTTAAATCTCACTCCCTGGACTTTATTCCAAATTCCTGAATCCTGACCTGATGATGCTTGGCGTATAATCAAGAAAAATTTAGTATAAAAGATCCAAGTATGATTGTGAGACTTGTTTTTCAACCTGCAACTGGTGAGGGAAGTGAGGCATTAATGGAATGTGAAATGTGTGCATGCGTGACAATTTTATTTTTCTTGCTCTTTTGGGTGGTGGAAGGTCACGACAACACACATTTGGCCATTTAACCCCAAAACAATCTATCACAAACAATGACCATCACAAGATAAAAACCGATTTAATCTCTCTCCCTTTAGCATTGACTACGAGTCAACACACAACACCACAGGTGAGACGTGGTGGCTTTGAAAGAACACCTCCCAAAACTTACGGCCGGTATTCTCAAAGAGGACTTTGTCGTTGAGTCCCAGACGCAACTCGGGCATGCCCGAGAGGAACACGCGCATCTTGATGCAGCCCACAATCTCGCTCCGCAGCACATTGCCGTTGGCGCTCACCTGCGTGCACACGCAGACCGAGCCAGACTTATTATCACAACAATTCGTCATCGCTATCAGCAGCCTCGTGTCAAGCCAATGCTGGCTGAAGGTCTCCCCCCAAACCACCACCACCTCTAGCAATCTCCGTGATGTAACAGTGTGTAAGGATCTACGAAGAGCTGTATGCGAGCCGATTTCTTTGCTCCGTCTCTCGCGGTGGTCGCCGTCTCAGATGTATCAAATTCCTTGGCTCCCACTCACTTCACGTGAGTAATTGCGCGACAAGTATATTAAACGACGTGTTCAGGATCATAACAACTAATCGTACCTGATGAAATATGTCACTACAAATCATAAAGACTATCTCTACTGAGAATTACTCTTAAAAGCTGCTCTTTCGGGATAGTCGTATCGAACGTTCCTCTCCTCTCATTTGCAAAGTTTCATCTCCCAGGTCAGAGGAATTATCAGGCTAACGACGAACGTTCCAATGTGAGAAGATGCCTATGTCGATCCGTGAAACCCTACGTCCATGTAGCATCTCTACTATAATAAACCTGCTGGGCAACTGCTCGCAGAGATGCCCATTTCGCCCAACACAGGTGGTGCCTCCTCACCAATAGATTGACAGACTCGATGACGTCCAGGAAGACCTCGTTCTTGCGGTATTTTATCCCCTCCGAGCGCCAAGATACGGCGTTAGTGACGGTTGCGGGGGGGCGAGGGGCTCCCACCTCCAGCTTGTGCCCCTCCTGGGTAATGTACCTGTCAATCAGAGGCAAAGGACGCATTCCGATGAGCCGGGTGGCCACTAATTATAATAAATTTGACGCAGTACCAGAGAGACCTCTTAGGCGTAGAAGGGAGTCTGCAGTGGACGTCAATTGGCTTTCAGTGAATGGTCACAATTGAATTTAAGGATTATTTGTTTTTACTGGCCAATTGGTATTGTCAGTCTCACGTTCATAGTCTTATTTAATCTCAATCTCGGATATTCTATTAGCACAAATTTATGGTTAGTTTTGAATTTACGTATAGGCACGAATGTAAAATATGTTATCTTACATAAGATTTGATACATGCACCCCCAGCAAATGATTTTATTTTAACAGCCAAATCAGACGAGTGAGCAATGATTATTTATGATACATGTATTAAGGTTAATGGAACAAACAACACACAGTTATGGTCAGAGAAGTGTAACATCGCGAAGGAGGGGGAACGCTCGCTACAGCTATCCCGACAGAGCAGCTCTGAAGAGCGATTCTCATAGTTGATGTTATGCACAGCACCACTTTCCGCCACTAGGTGGAGGTTGCTTCCGTAACAACTGAACCGGCGAACTGTAAATCTTATCAGGAAGCTATGTTAACCGCACAAGCTCGCAAAAATCAAGCGACCACATCTTCCTGTAATTCACTTGCTGCCATTTCACAACTACAACTGACTGTAAAAACCTCATTTATAACGAAAGGAGCCAAATTCACCCGTTGTGGTTTGCAAGCTTTTATAAACGGAGGTTTGCATCAGGAAGAGCATTCGGCTAAAAAATTGGGCTCCATTACCCACACCATTGGGGGGCACACAGCCAACGCGGACCAACCTGGATAGTGGCCGTTAAACAGGGCAACGACATCAACTTAACACGCTCACATTTTCTTCAGGACTGCATGCGTCCCTTGAGTGCGATTGGAAAGTGTCACACTCAGGAGTGGTCACAAGTTGGAGGTGGGAGGTCGTCCTCCTAACGTGGATAGATAATGGCTCATAATATTATTATTAGAGTCCACCAGGCACAGGTGACAAACTCACAATATAATACGTGCACTGTCTAGTGTTGTATGTGTGAGCTCAGGTGATTTGCAGCGGCCCACGATAACAATGACAAAGAACCCCCGTATAGCCTCAAATTGTAGGGTTAAGTACTGTTAGCGAGCACCTATGAAGGTGGACACTGCACACGAGGAGATGGGTGACCAGCACCACACTCGGCCGCCTTTGTCTCCCTAGTAGCAATGTTTACACACTGCACTAGGTACTTATTTGAGGCCGAGTCAACCTAGGGGAGGCCCAGGACTGATTCAGAAAAAAAATCGTCACTGGTGCTGGCCATTAGCGGGAATCGAACTCTGGTTGCCAGGATTGTGTCTCAGCTCGCTAACTGCGAGCTGAGCCACCGCTCCCACACTGCCTTAAAGACACACAAACACACCAGCAGGGAGGCCATGAGAGGAACAGCAGTGGCCTCCTTTTGATGGTCTTATCACTTAAATTAATATTACATGAAAGCTTGGCATTGTTCATCTGGACACAGGTTATAGTGAGATGCCACTGTAACCTATGTGCACTGTGGTTTGTCTGAAAAATAAATTGGCTAAGCATTACCATACAGAAGAGGGAAAAAGTGATGTGATTCAGTCTGGCCAAATAAAATATATTATATATATTATATACTCCTCATTTTATTCTCCAGAACGTATGTCAATCTGCTGCTGGATGTACGCCTCGCCAAGCAATCACCGACAAGCACCTGCTTAGAAGCTGACCGAATTTCATGTACAAACCGAACACAATCGATTCTTAACACCAAATCTATCGCGAAGCGCAATTTATTTAAATGTGATGAATCAACGCATCACCATCATTACGCAGACGGGAAACAACCGGTCAAACTTGGAGAGAGAGAAACCAATCTGCACAGACAGACCTCGACGGCAATACTGTTAGAACATTTTCGCGGTGAGACAGATTGCTGGTGTAAACTCACTCCTGCAGGATCTTGCTGTCGGTCGTCTGTGGGAAACCAAAATCCATGACCTCGTCCATGAGCTCGTAGATGATGACAAAGTTGTCCCGAATGCTCTCCTCCTCTAGTTCCTTGAAGTACTCACAGAACACCTTGGACAGGACACGCAGACTCCATAAGATACACCGTTATCTTGTACGGATGTAGGTTTTCATCAAGAATTCAGAAGCCCAAGAATTCAGAAGCCTGATGATGCCTCCAACGTGGGAGGCAAAACGTCACAAAGGAGAAAATAGAGAGGTTGAAAGCTCGATTTAAGATTAATTCAAATGTGTCTTTTTAATGCTATCACTGAGGACTGACCCAAAGGGTCACGACGTTAAGTGGCCAGCAACAAACAGCACTATCAAAGCATGTAGATAATCGTTGACAATATATTATGATCATTAAGTGGCCTAACCCACATAAAATCATCTATACAGACTTTCTAATTTGTCATGGATGAATGAGACAATACATATCTTGAATGTGAGAACGACTACAAGAGTTTTGGAAGCGAGATAAAGTAAGAGAATTCCAAGGAAAATGAGAGTGAGGGAAAGGGCAGAACAGTGTGTATTTAAGGGAGTAAGCTGTTGTTTAACCAGACAAACTCGCATCCCCTCTCTTCACCTGTCCACCCAGATATGTGGAGCACACGGTTGGGCATGAGTCATCTGGCTGATGTGTCAGGGTTCAAGTGGCTAAGTTGACAACAGATAGGACTTGCCCGGTGAGGTTAAGACTGCGAGGCGAAAACCACATTCTCATGTCACGTCGTGTCACAGTCCGACAAAGCTCGCTTGTGCAGGCTACATTTACAAGATCATTTAAAGATCGCAAATAATATTGTCATTACCAATGTCTTGCAATAACCCTGTTGTCTATATAAAATACGATAACGTTTCATGAATACTTAATAAAGGTAACTGTTATATGATATCGAATGCTGTTGCAAGGACGGATTCGGATGAATGGTGCGGTAGTAATACTGATTATATGGTACAAGCTGGCACTGCCGATTTTATTTTTACGCAGGTGCACGTTATGTAACAGGTAAGCGTGCCAAAAAAACACTCAGACGTTCGATTTTCAATGTTACCCACGAATGCACAGGTCACGCCCATTCACGAAAATAAGTGCTGGGCACACAGCATACATAGCAGGCTCAACCATCGCTGACGAAACTATTCAAATTGTTGCCACGCAGCGATTTAGCACTCAGAAATAAGCACAATTGCGTCAAATTAGGACCCGTATTTAAATAAGATAAACTACCTTTGCAGCTCACCCGTGTCGGTTCAATGAAAACCGACAATGCATTGTCATTGCTCCTGTTGAACCAATGCTGCTAAAAGAAATTCCCTCCAGATGGCTCAGTGGCTCATGAGGAAATGTAAAAAATACTTTCAATTAGTTTTGCGTGGAGGGACATACATGACACAAAGGTATAGTCTGTTTGCTTTGTTACCCAGCAACCAAGTTTCGTTGGAACAATTCTCGGTTGTGATGAATGCAGTGTGAAGGCTTCATATTCACTTGGGATTAGGGTTGTCTATATAATCAATCTGAATGATCTTGTCTTTGCTTTAATCATTTGTATAGTCACGTGTGTTCCTTTTAACCTAAATGTGACAAATTTTAACAATGACATTATTTGCATATATTAAATGGTATTCGATACACATAGCGGGAGTCTAAGAAACAAATTCAATGGTGCACACTGACATGCCCAATAAATAGCCTTTCACATGGAAAACCAACCTAAAACTGATACTTCAGATGAGATGTATACTGAATAATTCACGAACCTGAAATAGTTAGCATCTCATATTTTGGAAGGTTATTTAATCAAAGACCCAAAAGAATATATGACGCCCTGCTTAAATGTGTGGCAGTAATAGTAGTAAAAGTCTGATAAAAGGACTTTTAAAATAACTGCTGGTGTCGTCAACATGGCATTTGTACCAGGCTGGATGCACATTAAAACTGTGTGAAGTATTAAAGCTTGGCTGAAAGGAGATTACGGGACAGACCTAAATGCTGTGGGCTTGCTGAACAAAATGATTGGCTGATTTTAAACCATGCACACACGCATAAAGTGAACACGGCATTAGTGCCAGGCCAGGTGTAGCTTGAGGCCACGTGAAGTGTTAGAAGGCTAGTTGAAAGAAGGCTATGGGACAGACCCAAGTACTGTGGGCTGACTGACCAAGATGACTGGCCTACTCCTCTTCAGCATCTACATACAACCACCTGGCCATATAATCCAAAGCCTCAATCTCAGCTACCATTGCCATGCCGATAACATCCAAATCTGTATCCATGCAAGCCATCCATCAACGTGTCTACTCTTGGCATGTCGTCTTCACTGTCAACTGTGAAGGCCTGGCTCAATTTAATTTTCCTAAAACTTAATCACGAATAAACAGAAGTTTTACTTGTAAAAACCCTGCACCAATTGTCCCAAGGCTGAACCCATCCAATTGATGCTTGACAACCAGTCTATTGACATTGCTAAGACAGTCCGGAGTCTAGGAGTGACTCTTGATTCCTCACTCACCTTGAAGATACACATCAACAAGGTGATGAATGTAGCTTATTTCCATCTCAAAAACGTAGCCAGACTGCGCAAAATCCTGTCACCCTCTGATACTGAAAAGCTAATGAACATCTTCATCTCTTCACGAATCGATTACTGCAACGCACTACTCCCCGGTATACCTGCCTACCTGCTAAATCGTCTCATACATGTGCAGAATGCGGCTGCTAGAGTATTCACCTGCACAGCCATCCACGATCACATATCCTCAGTGCTGGTCTCTCTCCACTGACTACCGGTTAAATACAGGATCGAATTCAACATTCTCCTTCTCACCGACAAGGGTCTCACTGGCGCTGCTCCAACATACATACGTTACCTATTTCAGGCTCCCTATTCAACACAACTTCAATCCTCAAATATGGGCTTGCTTTATGTGCCCAGATCACACCTCCATTTGATGGATGACAGAGCCTTCTCACGCACCATTACCAGAGTCTGGAACTATCTTCCATTGGAAATTCGGTGAGCAGAGTTCCTTCAAATCCCGTCTCACAACTCGCTTGTTCCTCAAGGCCTTGAGGGCCTCTGGTTCGGACTGCTGATGTTGCTCAATGTTGTTGTGCTTGGATGATGGCTTGCTGTTGACATGCACCTCAGGAACACGTGTGCCTTCCTTCATTTGTTTAACAATTATTTGTATCTTATTTTACATCCTTCACCGATTTATAGCTGTAATTTTACTTTTACTTGAGCTAGTGATGTTGCAGTTATGCCGTTGAGATGTTGTTGACATGCCATTCGCTGCACAGCTCTGTGCAGCGTTCTGTGGCCCTCGGGTGAAAAGTTCTCTACAAGTGCAAATATTATATTATAAAACACGAACACGCACACACGCAGAGTGAAAGTGGCACTGCCGTGGGAGTGACTGTGTGGACACCTGGGTGCATGCAGATTGATCTCACCTGGACCATTTTATAAAGGAAGGCAAAGACAAGAGCAACATTGGCATTCTTCTTGGAGGTGGCCACAACTGGAAGTGCAACAAAGTTAAGGAAACAAGGAAACTCCTCTACTTATGATCATCATCATCATCATCAGCAGCAATGAGCTCTCCCTCGCCAGATGCAGGCCTCCACTAGGATAATAACGATAATAATTACAAGTTGCTATTGATGTCGGATTTTACTGCTGGATGCATGATAATTGCTTTCGAAAGGTGTTATTTCGGGAAAGGAGTGTTGAGCGACCCTCTTTCTCTCCGTCGAAATATTTCATCTTCTGTGAAGCATGCCTCTAACGTGGGATGACGCCTCCAATGTGGGAGACAAAACGTCGTGAAGGAGAGAGGAGCGCTCGACACGGCTATCCTGAAAGAACAGCTTTGGAAAGCAATCATCAATTAGGCATTTCTAAAGCACGTTTTCACCCAAAGGTTTGACTGCGAAGAATGAAGCTGATATTAAATAAACAATAGATTTCAAAAGAACACCACGCATGTTGATAAAGCCTGCACGGTGGCACAGTAAATAGCATTGTTGTTGCCTCACAGCATGGTTCAGGGTTCAATTCCTGGCCCGGGTGCATTTCGGCGTGGAGTCTGCACATTCTCGTATCCACGATAAATTAATATTGTACTGCAGTGCATAAAGCTGCCAGCATGTCGAACAAAGGAATGCGAAATTAATAACTCTTGCATTAACAAAGACATTAGCATGGCTATAATCCAACATCCAACCTCACTAACTCAAAACATTTAATGTTGGACGACCTCTCAGTAATGCAGCCAGGAATGTAGATACAGCTGTGTGCATGGATGTTCCATAAATGTTGCATCGTGAGCTGCTGTTAATTCACGTTAAAATATATCTTTTTAAATATTCATCCGGATTGCGTTATCCGTTGTGTGAGACGAGGAATCGTATGGAATCACTCTCACAGCAACGTGACCGTTCGTGTGACCCAGTGACCTCTGTTGACGTGGGTAGAACCTTTCCGCCCACCGACCCACATCCACTCTCCTACAGACAGCGATGTCCATCGTATGGCAGTTAAATAAACATTTTTACAACTCAGGGGTGGAATCTTTTACAAATCAAGTGCAAACTTAAATTCTACGTGATGTGGGAGGAGGGGGGGGGAGTTCTGTCCACAAACCGGGTGAACAAGCTGTGACCATCATCTCACTGCACTCGATAACCCACTTTTAACGAGATGCAGGCCTGATTTGAAGCCAAGATCAGCTGCGGCACCAGTTTCTGTGACCTCCGGATGAGTCTGCTGCCTCTCGCCATAGAGGTGGCTCTTCTTTCCCCGACTCCGCATGGTAAGGATACGGTACAGGTTGTTGTGCTTGATCCATAGGAAGCGCACGGGCCCGTGAGCCAGCACCGGCGACACCATCCCCTCCTCCTCACGCTCCATCAGCGCCGGTAGGAAGTGCTCGATCTCCGACATCTCCACATCGCCGCGGTAGTTGCGGCAGATGAGCACCTGTGCGGGGAAACGTTGTTCGGTAGAAACACGGCACAGCTGATGAGAAATAGTCAACAGCTGCTCTTTCGGGACAGCCGTGTCGAGCACTCCTTCTCTCTCCTTTGCGATGTTTAGCCTCCCACGCCCGAGGCATCAGGAAATTATGCAGTCTGGTCAAATAACCAACTTATGACCAGCAAGGCTTGGGGAGCCCTCATCTTGAAGTGGAGTGATAAATGGTTTTCATATATAAATTAAAAAAACTCATTAAAAATGGAATTAGCTAAAAATACAATTGTAACCAGACCCCTTGAGTCTTTGGACTCGCGCTTTACTGGATTTAAACAAGCAAAATCATTTACACATGAACTGGAAATTCTAATATTCATGTTTTATACTTTTTTAGTTTAGATGTGTAAATAATCACGTTTATAAAGAACTAATCCCCATAACCTGCATTTCTAATTTTCCTAAAGTTGGTTTGTGATTGGTTAAATGAAACACTGCAATACCTTAGAAACTTGCAGCCATCAGACTGTACAAACATTAAATCAAGAAAAAATTAAATTGATTCTTGACGATATTCATGACTCACAATACAATAATTTCTTGAACGGTGCAAAGCTGACCCTTCTTGTGTACCAAACTGGGGTGCCTTTAGTCAGGCCTGAATTGAGACAATGGTGTCTGTGTGGCGCTTGCGTGTTTCCTCGTGTCCACGTCCGTTTTTTCCAGGTACTCTGGTTTCCTCTCACAGTCCAAAGACACGTTACTGTCTAGGTTAATTGGCCTGCTGATTAAATTGCCATAAAAAAGGGCTCCGCTATGTACTGGCGTCATATCGGGGGGATAGCCAGTCTTGGGACCTCAGGATAGGCTCCGCCTGCGACCCTGTATACGATTGAGCTGGTACAGACACTACAATTGCAAGAAGAAAACAGTATGTCGTGCACATTTAAAAAATACAATTAAAGTGATTCTTTCACAAAACCACATGCTCACCGATGCGGACTGTCATCTAACAACAGTTACGTTACAGAATTTAAATATTTTGTTCTGCGCCCCATGTGAGTGTGGCGCAACTATAGCAGGACATTTAGGGGCAGATTAGGCCCAGTAATTGATTGCATCAGGAATTTATTTTAAAAGATGAATTTAAAGAAATGTCTACCTCTAACAAAAAAATATAATGTGCCACGAAAATTCCACACCTGGTCATGGGATGGGATACAGATTCGGAGACGCGAGGAAACCACATAAAGGCGGGGAAGGCAGCGATGCAGCAAGCCAGTACCAAAATTTTATAGTTATGTTGTCGGCCAATTAATAAATGTTTTTTTAGTTGTGGAACGAAACTGGAGAACCGGGAGGAAAGCCACATAGAACAGGGGGAGAACACACAAACTGTATACAGAAAGGTGCCCGAGGCGGTAATCACCCGCCTCTGGTAGGATTTTTTTTTGCCAGGCGCGAATGTTGCCACTGCACCACCTTGCCCCTATAGCATCCCCGACCCCCACCACCACCAGTTCTCTTCCAACAAACAAAAGTGTTCACGAGGAACGTTCCAGTGCAGTGAGTAACCAAGGGACACATTGACTCACGGCTGGGACAAGGTCACTCGCAGGAATTTTAAAAACAGTCAATAAAATATCAATCTGCGGGGTGCCTGCTAAAGATTCATTCCAACGGAAATCGTAGGGAATATCACCGCGAGAACGCTCAACACACAATATGCCCAAAGATGAGCTCGAAGCTAGGTGTTCTCAACATTTTGCTTCTCAAGAATCAGATGGCCAACTTTAGTATGGTCTCCACGGACCACTAGGTGGCACTTGCGGCCCATTGGTGAGTCGCAACCCACCAGTTGAGAATTGTGACCCACCAGTTGCGCATGGCAGCTATAAGGCAGGCTATTTAAAAATCACGGATAGGGGCTCTCCCCAATAAGCAATACATTTGTGCACTCATTTTGAGGTTTGATGAGCGATAGGAAAATTGTGTCATTAGAGAACTGCTCCTAAGACCTCCTCTTTCAGAACAGAACAACCTCCCACGTTCATGGCATGGCCAGCCTGCTTATATTAAATTCTCATACATCAAGCTGTGAAAACCTACATGAAAACATATGACATGTATGCAAATGAAAATTGTTGAGAAGCTGAAAGATCCTTTAGACCAGTTGTTGTCAACTCCTTACACCTCAAGGCCCACTTAACTGACTGGGGCATGGTCTCCACGGATCACTAGGTGGCGCTCGCAACCAACTAATGGCTCACCAGTCATCGGTTTTAGGTGAAGCAGGCCAACTTACAAAAAATGTTAGCCACTTTCAAAGTTAATTCACGCAAATGCACACACATCTACCCTCGATAAGCGTTCTGCAGGTACATCCCCCACTCTCAACTGTGTGCGACTGCGGTCACCCGAAACAAGACCACAGAATACGTATCGACCGAATGCGCTGTTCAAAACACGAAGCGATGACGGCAACACACACCGCCACTCCTGGAAGAATCACCTGGCTCAACCTGCAGCTAAACGTACTCTTACATACGTGTTGCTCAACGGCTGCAAGCCGTACAGAAGAAGTGTTTTCTCCAGCGATGATGAACTTTTGTGTGGTAAGCAGCGAACAACCATGGTATACGGCTCAATGCCATCGCTCACGGGAGGACAGGACCACGAAGGAAGAAATGCGGTGATGCGACCGCAGTCTTCATCCACACATGGGACGTCGATAAGACGCTACGGTGCGCGCGCTGCGTTCTCCCGATGCCACGCGCCGAAGAGCATCTGGGGTGATCAAATAAAGGTCAAACGAGCTGGGCGACGTGCAAAGAACCTGTCACACTGCAAATTGACAAGGAAGTACAAATGCCACCCCTGACTCTGGTGATATACATATACACATTTATAATTATCAGCATTTCGCTAATTGTGCGGGAGCATTGTAAAAAAAAAGAATAACAACGTGATTTGCGTTATGTTGTTTTCAAGAAAATAATTGTTTGGATGAAGAAAAGTTAGCTGTGCAACTTAAGATGGTGACATCATATCTGTGCAAAGCGCTGACCGCATTTATGATTGATGCTGCATCACAGAAGAAAAATTATGCAAATTCCGGTCCACTTAAATTACTCTCATCTTCTCTAATGAATGACGCCCGAGTCAGGCATCGAACCCGGGACCTTCGTGCTGTGAGGCACAAGTCTTACCACTGTACCCCCCTTTTGTCTGTGATGATAATAGGCTGGGGCGGGTGTATTCTGGAGCAAACCCCGGTATGATATATAGAGCACAAGCAATATTGAAATGATTTCAAGGGCATAACCAGCATTAATCAGAATTATCAATATCCTGAGCACATCATACGATTGCTGCAGTTAGTTATGATCTAATTCACTTATCGCAGAAGCAAATCATATTAATTATGAAAGTTTAGTATTCTACGGGCTGACAATGTTTAGAAGCGAATGCCTCAGACTATTAATGTTGAGTTCGATTCCGAGTTTGAAGGTGAAGTGGACCCAGTCGTTTATGTCCACTGCAGTCTATAAAGCATATTCGTTCGCAGAGAGAATGACTCAAGAGGCACAATAAAATCACAAAGAGGTGGGAAGAATATAGCCACACAGCTGGTGCCAACCCATCACACACTGTATCCTATATATTACGATGTTATTGGCCAATTGATAAATCTTTTTTTTGTCATGGGAGGAATACAGAGAACCTGACGGAAACCTACACAGAAGAGGAGGAAAACAAAAATTACACGTAGAAAGAAACCCGCAGCAGAAAAGGAACCACCTCGGGCAGGCCCTTCTGCAAAACATGGATGATACCACTGCATAGCCACCCTGCTGCCCGAGATGCACATCTGCACCGATGTATCGCAGGACCACTGGAGATGACGATCGGCTTGGGGATGCAGCCTTTATCCAGCCGTGGACAGATCACGGTCGACTGATAACGACCATGTATCAGTGCGTGGCTCTGCGAAAGTACCATACAAGTGAGGCTTAACACCAGCAGTGGCAATGTAACCAGCGAGCTCGATTCACACCAAACCTTGCATAACTCTCGACAGCGACTGCAGCGAGTACAGTGAGCTTGCAAGCTGTGGATGAGGTATTCCTGATACACAACACTGGCTCCTGTCTCTAACACTAGATAGACAGACCTATATTATTGTAGCAGAAAGTACCCAGTGAGTTTGCAAGCTCTTGACGTGGGATTCCTGCGACACGACAAACGTCCGAACTGACCAACGTGACAACGCATAAAACCATGAACTCGGAGTAAATACGTGGACGAATGGAGCTAACCGTAAACATAAAAGTAAACATAACACGCAATAAACGCACAATTAAATGAACTCACAGCATCAATATACATTAAAAAGACCCCAACCATAATCATGAAGTAAACAGCAGCGCTCAAGATTGCACACCACAGTAAATTAATAAGACAAAGACGACCTGCAAATCCAAACAAATAGAGACAAGGTAGTGCTCCCGTGTGCCCAGTCAACCATCGTAGCAGACACTTTTAAAGCGCAACCCCACAGGATTAGGAAGACACGGGTCAGCCTGCTCGGCGGATGGACACATACAGTGGCTCACAGCAACGTGGCCCTGTCATAGTGCGCCTCTCAAAAGCCCACGGCTTACTCGTCATGCAGTGTGCAGACACAGCCCATAGCGCACGGTACAGCACTTAGTCGGTATACAAGCAGACCTCCAACGATAACTCGCAGGTGTATCTCGAGGCACAATACCCTGCAACTGCGTTGAGGCATAGCTTCGAGCGTAGTGCGTAACTACCGCGTGATGGTATACCCCACAGCGGTGTCTAGCCAGTGTATAAAGTACTTGCTATATCCTAGCACTTGGCCACATCGTGGCCATAGCAAGGTACTTAATGATAGTGCACCCATTGCACATTGCTGTGCAATGGGTACAATGTTATTAATATACACGTTACATATTTAAAGGTTATTCATCTGAAATAAATAAGAGCCATTTAAAACATGAACGACCAAATTAAAACGTGTTGGGGGTCAATTAATTGGGGGGGTTGTCACAAGACATCTGGACCATCGGGCACAGGAATCGCTCATAACACAGTACTCAAGCAATGGACATCCACTGCTATACTTTATAGCCTATTGCTGAAACCCAGTGGACAAGCCAAGGAGGAGGGTAGCGCCTAGGGGAAAGTCTCAGAATTGTTCAGTGGCAAAATAATTAACCGCAGTGCACAAACATAGCTTACATAATGCCCGCAAACACAGTGCACATTGCCAGTAACATGTATGCATGAATATGTGCATGTGCGTAACCAGTGTGCAGATGTATACAGTCTATATCTGTAATATTTCCTAGCAGGGCGGTATTGAGTAGCGCTACCGCCTCACAGAAAGCCCAAGGTTCGATTCCCGGCTCGGGTACTATTCTGTATTGAGTTTATAGGTTCTACCCGTGTCAGCATGGGTTTCGGTCGGGTGCTGCGGTTTCTTTCCGTAGGCCAAATACATGCTGCTGTCGAGTTTAATTGGCCGGCTGACTAAAGTGTCCCCCGTGTTCTGGTAATGGAGTGGCGGGCGTTCTATCTTGAGTGTCGCCGCGCTTTGCGCCGTGTCTTCCGGGATAGGGTCCAGGCCTCCGTAACCCTGGACAAGATTAAATGAGTCCAGGCAATGAATGAATATTCAGTATCAGTACCCGTTTTATACTGCACTACACTTAGGATGTAGCCGCCTTCTCCTCGCCGCTCTGTGGTTTCCTCACTATACCTAAATAATGATATAATTCGCCCTGCATAAAGGCGTCTGCTAAATAAAAATTCACAATAATGTGCCTCCAGGCAAACAGAATGCATGACAATTTCAAAGAAGAAAAATGTACCTGGATGCAACATCAAATAGGTAATGATAATGTAAAACAGGTCAATAAATTCAACTATATGGGAAGCCTGAAAATATCAGATTGTAAATGTGACCATGAAATAAAACGGATAGGGATGGCCAAAGAGAGCTTTTTCAAAATGAAAATGATACTGATAAATAATAACATTTATATGGGGACGAAACTAAGAGTTCTCAATTGTTACATTATACCAGTTTTCACGTATGCATCAACGTGCTTGACAAAATGCCCAAGTATAGAAGAGAGAATTGAAGCATTTAAAATGTGGTTCGTTGGATGCATATTGAAGGTATCGTGGACAAGTCACACCTCAAATGAAGAAATGCCACGAATGGGAAGAACAAAGAACGTGTTGAATGACATTAGAAGAAGACAGCTGGAGTTTTTCCGGCATATTATGAGGAAAGAGTTAATTGAGAATCTGGTTAGAAATCGAAAAATTGCGGGAAAGAGAGATAGGACAGAGATTGACTTAATAATACTAATTGCACTTCTAGAGCGCTTTTGTCAAGTCTCTCGAGATTGATCAACATATCAACAATGGACAACGGTGCAAGACCACTGTCACCAATGTCTTGTAGGATGGTACCTAGAACCTCTGTCGGCCGGGATAGGCTCCGGCCCCCCGCGACCCTGTACAGGATTAAGTGGGTATTGATAATGAATGAAGGCATTAACAATAGGCGCAGAGCTCAGGGGCACGGCAATGCTAGCCTATATTGTCTGCTGCACGTTGTTAATCACATATTTTACAAGCAAAGCTATGTAAGTTAACCACACAAGCGTATGTAGGGCGGCACGGTGGCCCAGTGGATAGCGCTGTCGCCTCACAGCAAGAAGAGCCCGGGTTCGAATCTCAGCTCGGGTGCCTTTCTGTGTGGAGTTTGCATGCT
>JAZEWT010000018.1:13525213-13539621 GCA_036362905.1 Mordacia mordax
GGGCAATGATGGAGGGCGGTGGGGGGCCCACAGCGATGCGACGATTGGGCTCGTGACATGGGTCACAAGCCGGGATTGTTTCCACCGTTCAACACTGATCAGCCTCCCCTTTAGAAACGCGGCCACACAAGAGCCTAACAAAGACCCCCGGGCAGCTCTTCAGTTAGAATTAACCGGCACCCCACCCTCGGTTTCTGTCTACCAATCACACTCCTTACCAGCTGTCCACCCCCCCTCCACCAGCACCTCTCCCCGACAGTGGCTACATAATCATAAGTAGCCCCAACATTTTTTTTTCTTAACAGTCCTTTCTTTTTCACTCTGCCGGAAAGAGAGCGACAGACTCTACCTCTTTCTCTATCCCCCTCTGTGTTGGTTATTGAATTTATTCTTTAGAGATAACCCCCTCTCCCAGGGCTAGCATGAATTTCGTGCCAAACAGTTATAAATACATAATGTGTAGCCAGCTAGAAAATCTACTGTTGGCTGGTAGGAGTGATGGAGAGGGTTTATGGCGGTGGATGGCGGTCACGGTGGTTGAGGTAGTTGGTGATTACGATGGCAGCGGTGGTGGCAACGGTTTCGGTAACGATGGTGGAATTGGGGGTGAATGTGCTTGCGGCGATGTTAGTGATGGCGGTGAGGATTGTGGAAGCGGCGATGACTGGTGGTGGCGCATGCAGCAGCCTTTGCGATCGTGGTGGTAGTGGTGGCGTTGGCAATAGTACCTGTTGCTGGCGTTGACCGTGATATGTGGTGCTAGTAGCGATGGTAGTGGTAATAGCGGTGGTGGTAATGATGTAGGGGGGTGGCGGTAGTGTTGCCTGAAAGAGTGGCAATAGTTTAGGTGGTGGTTGTGGCGAGGGTGGTATTGGCGGCAGTGATCGTTAACAGCACCTTGCCCTAATTTCTGGGAAGGCTATACAGAGGGCCATTGTCTTGTTAGTTGGAGGCGGCGATGGTGGCGAGGCTGGTGGTGGTGGTAACCGTGAACTTGGTGGTGGAGGTAGCGGTGGTGGCGGTGAGGGTGGTAGTGGATGTGACTGGTGGTTGTGGAGGTTGTGGCGACCATGGCAGTGGAGGTGGTGAGGGTTGTGGCAGTGGCAGCGAGTATGGTGGTGATGGCGACACTATCGGGAGCTGGCTCAGCAGATTACTCAGTAATCAGCTCGGGTCAAATCCCCACAAATCTGCCCCCCCACAGCTCAGCTGCCCGTGCCCAACGTCTACCCCCCCCTACCCCTCAGGCGTCTCTTGCTCACCTTAAAGCTCATTAGCTCTCGTGATTGACCGGGCTGCCCCCATGGGGGGGGGAGGAAGAAGGGATGGAACTGCTTCGCTCATGAGTGCAGTCCTTCGTTTGGCTCATTCCCTGGAGCCTTTCCTCCCGTAAGCGAGCATTCATGTGCCACTACACCCAACCATTCACGCGCAGTCTCACAAGGTCTGTTTCCACATCCAGCATTTCCTTCCTATGACATAGTCTTGTCTCTTATCCCCTCCACTCATTCCCCCCACCTATGACTCAAACCTTTGCTCACCCCTCCCCCTATCATGCAACACCTTCACTTACTTTCTTCCTCCCTCTCCCTCTGTCACTCAATTGCTCACATCTGGATGTATTTCTTCACCTTGTTCATTTTGTCCCTCTTCTACTGCAGCCCTTGCCTGCATCTTGTCATTCACCTCTTTCACTCACTTCTAATAATTACACAATGTGTAACGTGCCACACAAATCCCATGCCAAGTGACAGACGAGACACGGATTCTGAGGTGCGAGAAAACTGCAGAGCGGTGAAGGGTGGGGTGGAGGGAGTTCAGTGAGCCAGGCGGTCAGCTAGCATCAACCCACCAGACAATGCTTCCTATATATTATCGGCCAATTAATTCGTGCGGGCTTTTTTTTAAAGCTGTGGGAGGAAAACGGAGAACCCAGAGGAAACCCACGCAGAACAAGGAGAGAACACGCAAGCTTAACGCCGCCTCAGGCGGCATTAAGCTTGCAGACACCCTACCGCTCATCTTTAATTCCAATCCTTTACCGCTCCAACGTAGAATACCACCTCCAATGTGGTGGTATGGTTTTGGGGTGGATGGTGCAGCCCCGGGCCTCTCCCTCAGTAGACTCATCCTTAAATTCGTACCCGGTGTTGTTTGTGTGAGACACAAAGATTGGGGAAACAGACTATGGCGATGGTAATGATGGTCACGACAGTGACAGCACCTGATGTAACATTCTGTGCGGCCTATATGGGGGACCTTCGCCATTGCGCGTGCGTTGCTCACCCTGACGGCCTGTGGAGAGTTTGAGAAGTCCACGAGGTCACAGCGGTACGTGTAGCCCGTGGCCCAACCCGACATCAGGAACTGGAAGGAGGCAAGGACCGACAATTGTCATGAGCGCATGTTTTTCTTCATTTCCAAGGTGCATTATTATCAATTATCCACTCAAAGATAAAGCACCTGAAAGTTTTACAGCAACAGCATCAATTCCTCGATATCACCGTGCCACCTGTGGCTATGACTGTCACTCACGGATTGGTAAATTTTACCAAATAATGTAGGGATTCATGGCTCTATGCATGACAATTGCTCTCCATGTGTTTTTGGGATAGTCGAGCGCTCCTCCCATCTCCTTCGTGAGAAGGCATCCTCAGTCTCCGAACGCCCGAGGATGCCTCTAATGTGGCAGGCGAAATATTGCAAAGGAGAGGGGGAGCGCACGGCACAGATATGCATAAAAAACGGCTTTGTAAATTAATTGTTATTATTCCATCAAAGCTGCATACACGACAGTAAGTAAACATAAATAAACGGTAATTCAATGTAGCGTCATCTTCGGCCACAAGAACCCAACGTGGGTGCACGGCCTCTTCATACAGCACCTTCGGAGCCTTCTAAGTTTTTATGAAATTGTTTTCGGAACGTTGCAGAACCGTGGTGAAAAATCACTCAGCGGGACTCGTGCAAAAATATAAAAGGATGTATCCGTTCTGGCAAAAACACAAGTGTTAAAATCTTAAAACACCAGAGAGACAACATTTACAAAGTGTTAAAGTTATAATAAACCACACATGCTTGCATTATTTTCATAAAGAAAATATAAATCTCTTTTTACATTATCTGTGTACTGGAAAAAGGTTCCCACAGGACTAATCATCCTCCTCTTTATCTCTCTCGAGTGATTCCCTAAGGGTTTATAACCAAATTAACACGAGACAATTTCGACCGTGCAGCCACGTAGTTAGCCGGTGTCAACCCGCCAGACAATGCATCCAATATATCATGGTGCTATTGGTCGATTAATCAAAGAGCGTTACTTTAGTTATGGGAGGAAACCGGAGAACCTGGACAAAACATCTGGAGAACAGGGAATGAGAACAAACACTTCGCTCAACAGAAAGGCGCCCGAGGTGAAAGTCGCCTCAGTAAAAACCTTTTTTCTGCAAGGCACAGGTGTTACCACTGTGCCACCCTGCCGCCCGATGTGCCGTGGTGACGTGCCAACGAGCCTGGCCAAGGAGCCGTCACCTCATAGCACAGGTAGATGGAGAAGACGACCATCGCAGCATTGTAGGCTACGAGGGGGCCCTGCAGCTGGAAGGGCTTGCGCTTCTCCATGAGCCGCGGGCCCAGCCGCTTGACGAAGTAAACGTAGGCCGCCAGGATCACCGTCTGCGGTAGCGGCGTTGACATGAGCGGCCAGTTGGCCACACGGGGGTCTGCCGGGGGGGTGGGGGGGAGGGGGATGTATGTAGGGGATATGCACCACGCAGCAGGCGGAGAGAGGGGGGGATACAGAAACACACATGGGGGTCACGCAAGTGGTTGTTATTTTACTGGAATTTAATGGAAGGGCGGGGGCGCATGGGGTGATTTGGAGAGACACAGGGTGCACACACATACAAAACGGGAAAAAATGTAAGACTTTACACGATTCCCTCTTACGATCAGTGCCGGTAACGAATATGTGAACTGGTGATAGGCTTCTCCCGCAGGTCGACATGGCCTTAAATATCACATGTTCACCATCGAGCCACATGCTCCATTGGCCGCTTGCAGTCACCTGCATCCTTGATCCAGTTCTGATACGCCATCGTGACATCGTGATGTAGCGAATGGAACATGGCTGGGCTATGGAATACTGGACTCGGCTGGACTCGGCTGGACTCGGCTGGACTCGGCTGGACTCGGCTGGACTCGGCTGGACTCGGCTGGACTCGGCTGGGTCAGCGCTGGGCGGATTCAAGTGCGCTCCGGTTTGTTTGCGTTGAGACAGGACGGAGTCCAGATGGGCTGGGTTAACACTGGGTCCCTGTACACGCGAGCATACAGACACAAAGCGTACGGACAAACACACATCAGTCACCATCAGTAACAGCAGCGGCCATGGTCAATCCACCTCTGGATGATTTCCCTTGCCCAAGTTGTTGCCATCTCAGGCGTGCAACGTGACAATCGATTTAGCGCCTTCGCACAAAATGAAAGTCAGCACTTCATCTCCGCATCCTCGGACACGTTCCTTTCCTTCACGCTGCTGCTCTGTTATAAATTTTATTCACACCTGGCTTGGGTAAAAACATCAGCGTTGGAGAAACAAAGATGGCCAGGGAACACATCTCTACCCATGCCACCCTCTCTCGCACTGCGCATCAGCTTTAATGGGAGTTTGCGAAAAAGCTCGACAACCCCACGCTGACTGGCGTGGTGAAGTGTGGTCAAACAAGTACACATCAAGGATAATAGCGTGGGAATGCCTTCATCCAGAAATGATTTGACAAAGATGCACCATACATTATTATTACATAACCAGACGGAAGCAATGATAAACATACCTCAGGAATGCATGTTTTTTAAAAATAGTCAATGAACCAACCGTCAGGAATACACCCCGATCGTCACATCTCACAAGTTAAGCATGATGGGGCATGGGCAGCACGTGGATGGGTCCCCACCATGCATAACACGTGCTACAGGCAGCGTCACAAGGTGGGAAACAGCTAAGGTTGCAGCAGGGCTAAATGTGTTGTGCTACACTTCCAACGCTCCCCATCTATGCTGGCTACTGCTCTCCCCTAAAACCTTTGCCAAACCTGCTTGTTCACCGGTGTGGTAAAGTACGGTCAAATAATTTCCCACGACAACAGGCAGGAATAGAGAAACTCACCCAGCAGTGGATTGGGCACGAGAAAAGCTCAACGTCTAAAGCTGTATTAACACACCCATGTCGTCAACGTCTCAGGGCACCGGGAGCAATTTTAGTCATTTGTTACACGGCATGGTGAAGAGGGGTAGGCGTTTAACAAGCAGTTGATTGATCGCCAGTAACAACCTGTTGTGCAATGTGGTGGTGGGGACATACAAGTGCTTGCTTTCCAGGCCCCAACCGGCTGAGCTTATCATATTTAGCGAGATGTGGCACTTTCTGTATGCAGACAAGACAGGTTGCATTTACTGCAACGTGTTTTTAGTAAAAAAAAAACGTGATTACACATATCGCATGACAACACCTGGCTGTTGTGTATTTGACGCGCTGTTCTCTCTGCAGCTCCGTGCAGCGCTTTGTGACCGTCGGGTGAAAAGCGCTCTAGAAATGCAATTATTATTTTTGTCAGCTTCGTCAAAAGCAAGCGTTAAAAAAATCATTTGACATTCGCAGGAGCAGGTGCCTTTGCGGTGCTATTTTGGTACTTTTTCAGGAGGGTCTTGCCAAGTTTTATTTTTTGCGATATCTGAGGCAATGATTGCTGAGTAATTTGTGAGTCATTTTATTAAAATAAAGACATTACATTTTTTAATAATTATTATTATTGTACTTTTGGAGCGCTTTTCCCCCGAGGGTGATACAGCGCTGTCAAAATTGGAGAAACTAGCAGGAAACCCACGCAGAACACGGGGAGAAGATACAAACCAGGTGATAAGTCAATTGACAAGGATAGAGTCATTTCTACGAGGTATATGGGGCATTAGCCTGCTACTAGGGGGTGGAGGTTGCTGCTATGTGCATGATCCCTATTGAACAAATTGCCGAGATTTTTTCCAATTTGTAATTTTTTAAGTTGGAAAATTTGAATCATGACATCAGCATGCGATAACCTCTTTGTAGGACGTCAGTGAACATGTAACGTCCACTGTAGAGTGAATTATGCGGTGCGTAGTAATACTAACAGTACGGTCATTACACCCACAGTACTAACCAATTCAAACCGCAAAACCTCTGTAACAAGTGGTGAAGGCACCCTCCCAAGCTCTTGTGAATTCCAAGCCCCCATTGCTGCAGAGAGCGAGTGTAACCGCCCCCGCTACGAGAGCTAAATTGAGTATGAATATAAAAAAATACATATCGTACGAAACTTAATAGCACAGCAAAAGACAAAAGAAACGTTGTACTTGAGTTCATTGTATTACTAGCTTTTCATTTTACTGCCGACGACGTGCTTGAGATTTCAACAAGCTGAGCCTCTCTCGCTAAGCCGGGCAGCATGAGGAAATCTTAAGTAATGCAGGAAGGACGGGGCTGGGTGGGTGGGTGGCACGACCATGCGAGTAGCCAGAGATTTACAGGAGCTTAACAGGGCACTCTTACAGGACTTTTAATTAACATAATTCAACTTCGAAGGTACAAGTCATTCATTATAAATGGATTTGGCCTAAACATTCCCAATATAGAGCCAGACCTCGAGAAATTGTTGGTAGGTAAACCAAGTTTGGCTGCAGTCCTCGCTAGGTTTCTCACGCAAAATGTACTTATTAAGGTTGACAAAGATCCTGCATGTAGTCTCTACACAAGCGGTGGGGACACACGTGGGGATGTGTGCACCAAATACAACGCCCTTTGTCCCCCTGGTGCACAAATCGCCCCAGGTAGCTTTATTTAAGATAGAGCTGATTTAGGAGGGTTCAATTATTGTCCAATATTATTGGTCGTGAGTGAGACCCAAACTCGGGTGGCCCAGTTTATATTACAGCCGTAAACACCACAACCGCATACAAAGATCTCCCATATATGTCAAGAATAGAAATGGAATACCCTATATAGACTGTTGGGGCAAACACTGCTATCAAACATCTTTAATGAAGCCACTTGAACTAAAAGTGAAATTGTAAAAAAGAAGAGGCATTACCCATTTTTCTGGCAATAATCGTGTTAAGTTCTTAAAAATACCAAACAGACACTTTCATAAAGTGTCAAGTTTGCAAAAACCACACACGTTGGTGGTAAATACTGCAAACATCACCAACGTGTGTGGTTTTTGTAAACTTGACACTTTATGAAAAGTGTCTATTTGGTGTTTTTAAGAACTTAACACTATTATTGCCAGAAAAATTGGTAAAGCCTCTTCTTTTTTACAACTCTTACTGGCAAAAAAGTACTCATAGCAAAAGTGAAATTGTCATTTTTAACAAACCTTGTTTGTAAAGCCAACTCTCTAAAAACGGTCCGCACCGTCAATTCTTCACAAGGAGGGTGGGGGGTGCCGCTAATTTCAAAGTCACAACAGGTGGGAACCAATTTCTAATATTACGTCATTCCCTTGGACAGGTGTGCTTGGGAGTAATGGATTGCCTCATCTGAACCCGAAAGGTGTCCTGTTAGTGGACTTCTGTGCTAGTAATGGACTGTGAAATGAGGTTACTCTGCAGGGTTGCTGGGCTCAGCCTTAGAGATAGGGGTGAGAAGTTCAACGATCGAGGAGGATCTCAGATTAAAAGCGCTGCTCTTCCACATTGAGAGGAGTCAGTAGAGGTAATTCGGGCATGATATGGATTCCTTCTGGGCACCTCCCTCTGGAGGTGTACCAGGCACAGCCAACTGGGAGGAAACCCCGGGGCAGATCCAAGCCCTGTTGGAGCAATTACCTCTTTTAATTGGCCTGTGAATGCCTTGGAATCCCCCAGGAAGCGCTGGAAGAATTTGCTAGGGAAAAGGGCATCGAGACCGCTTTGCTCAGCTTGTTGCCTCCACGACCCGGACTCAGATAAGTGGCATGACAATGTATGGATGGATACCGCATTCCATCCGGGTTCATCATCACACAAACGCCCAAAAGTCATAAAAACTCAAAAGTCGTAAAACTAGTTTCCTCTACCACTCCTCCACCTTAAGTACCTGTCCAGGCATCCAGGGTCACATAAGCAAGTGAGGTGACCAAGTTGATGGTAGGTGTGTGGTGGTGATGATGAGTGTTGTAGCAGTTATCATGCTGCACTACTAACCCAGGCGACTCCAAATCTATTCCCACTCATGGTCAACACCAGTGACAATTTTCTGAACTGTTCATGGGCCTCCCTTAGCTCGATTTGGCCTCATAGCCACTAGGGACACAAATACGGATCGGCATGGGGCTGGCCACCCACCCCCTCTTATGCGGTGCTGGCTTTAATACGTGATTGCAAATAGCACCTTGTCCTATAAGCTATTAAGGTTATATTGGGGATTTTTGAAGTTGGGGGTAATAACAGTGGTGGCTCACGCTTATATAGACAGCTTCTTTCTCTCCCTTCCCTCACATCGTTATTACCACATCTTCGTCCTGACCATCATCAATAATCACTCGTGACCAGAGCAACGCCGGTGAGCGCCGCTGGTGAGGCGAGGGCCCACTGGCCTGAGAGGGTGGATTTCATTTAAAAAAATCGGCAGTAGTGCACAATTGGCCGCCACAAATCGGCCCAGGTATGCACCCGACCGAGCTATCAACCAATGGGATGGCTGGCACCGGCCGAGCAGGTGTGTCAGCCCAGGAACTCTCACCAGCTTGGCACGTAGCCATCATTAAGGGCCACAGAGAACACAGAAGGTGTCCTTGCCCTATAACAAATGGCAGTTTCACCAGCATTTGTTTAGAAGCCTAACTTAATAGGAGACATTTAATGACGAAATCAGCCATTGCAAAGTTTCCAACCTGAACATATTTTGCGACGGTAATAAAGTTTCAATCCACTTCTGTCTGAAGGTGGCTGGTGCTTTTAATTAATTTCGGATGTCACCCGCCACTGATGTTGACGGTAAATGGGAATCGAGACCTGTTAACTAGGTTCGTAGTGCGGTGCGCTAACCACTCCGCCACTACTCCCCCCCACCCCACCATATAAAAGTCATAGGTGGATAACATTTACATTTGTGTTTATAAGCAACTGCAATGCAAATTATTGCCACCCATCTTATATCCCAAGAAGAAGAATGTCTGAACAAACCTGAATCACGGCTGTTACATAAAAGAAAATGCTGATTTTCAAACATACCCAAGCCAACACATGTAGACACACAGATTAATGGTGTGGCCTCGGCCGGCAGGGTGGTTCAGACGCTACCGCGAGAGTTTATTTCTGTGAAGCGTAAATGCTACCGCTGCGCCTCACAGAAAGAAAGTCCTGCCCGAGGCGGTTCCCTTCCTGCCATGGGCACCTGTGTGGAGTTTATGTTCTCCTCCTGTTCTGCGCGGGTTTTCTCCAGCTTCTCCGGTTTTTCTCCCACAATTAAAAAACTCATTACTTGATCTATATAAATATATAGGAAGCAGTGTGACGGGTTGGCGCAGGCTGACCACCCCCCTCCCCTTTCTGCAGTTTCCTCACGCCTCCGTATATCATCTATGATCAGGTGTACTCTGAGCGGCGAGTTGCTAATTGTATTTTTCTTATTATTATTCACAAGATGTCGGGGAATGCTGTTAGCAAGCATTTATGAAAGCCGGCACGGCACACGCTATGATGGGGATAGTACCACGCCCGGCCGCCTTTGTCTTTCCAGATCTTACGTTTGCACACCGCACCTGGTACTCATTTAACACCAAGTCGACTTAGGGCAAGGCTGAGGAATTGTTTGGATAGTGACACTTGCTCGTGAGTGGTAGGACTAACGCGGCGTGGCAGGTTGGTAGTCCAGTGTGCTAATCGCTGCGCCACCGCTCCCCCTCACACATTTTAACGCACAAATACAAATCTCATCTCATTGTCAGAAACCTCTTAGTCCCGTACAGGGTCGCGGTGAGCCGCAGCCTATCCCGGCAGACAAGGCGTAAGGCAGGGATATACCCACGATGGGACGCCAGTCCATCACCGGGTACTGCGGGCAATTTAGTCTGCGGGGCAATTAACCTATGCAGCAGCATGTTTTTGGACTGTGGGAGGAAACCGGAGTGCCCGGCGAAAACCCACGCGGACACGGGGAGAGAACATGCAAACTCCACACAGAAAGCAGCACCCGAGGCGAGATTCGAACCCGGGTCCTTCTTACTGTGAGGCGACAGCGCTAACCACTGGGCCACCGTGCCGCCCTACAAAGACAAATCTCCCTCGTATATCCGACACCAGTTTGTTGGGGCAAGTGTCGTTTGCGAACGCTGACTTAAGACCACATTTCTAAACACACACACGCATGACCAGGACCCGTTACTCTCAAGTGAATGCAATCACTAAGGCGAAACCGTGTAAAGTTATTATCGATTACTTCGCTTGTGTCGCTACGTTTTGGGAATCTTTAAACGACGTGACCCCACGTGCCTTTTGCCATAAACCGGGCGAGGAGACGTGAGCAGCGGCCTCGCCTAACGCGACTCACGGGGTTTGGCCGCCCACAGCCCCTCATCCCGGGTAGGCTCGCGGCCTGCAGGCAGGCTCTCGCTGCGGCCTTACGGTTTCCCCCTTAGGAGGCACAAATCGGGACATATCGCGGATGGGGTACACAGAAGAGTATAACTAAACCCTGTGTAAATGAGAATTTCCCTCAACAGCTGCTCTTTCGAGATATCCGTGTCGAATATAACCTACAACCACAGCTCGGCAAACTCACCGAAAATCGTTTAATAAACACCTATAGAAATTCATCTTCTGATACGTGTAACTGAATAAAAACCGGACTGAATAATGCCTCGTTCTGTGAAAACTTACAGATATTCCTGTAGGACAACTCCCTGATAAACAAGACGATCGTGGGAACACCAGGGATAGGCGGCACACCAAGCTTCAGCTGCCTTACTGGCAAATCACCTGGGAAACGAAGTCCTCAATTCTCCGGAGTTGGGCAATAAGGTTTGCTCGTAGCTTTGCTCGCCAGGAGATGGCAGCAGAACAAAGTGTGGCCTCATCGCCTCCCGAAAATTGCTCCTCAAAGCGGCTTTCAGGATAGCCGTGTCGAGCACGAGGAAGGGGGCGGGCTCGAGACGGCTAAAACCCCCCAAAAATGTTATGTTACCGATTTTCCGTTCTAATGTCGTTGCTGGCATGCCGTTCTCTCCGCAGCTCTGTGCAGCGCTTTGTGACCCTCGGGTGAATAGCAATTATTATTATTACGAAACAGCTCATCTCAACCGGAGACAAATCTCAGATGATAGGCTAATCTCAGATGAGATTAGTCCAGACCTTGTTGTGCGGTCATCTCCTGGCAAGCCAGAGTATGGGTACCTCATCGTCCAACTCCTTTAATATGACGAGTTCGAGGTGCTTAATTTCCCAGGCGATTTGCTGGTAGGCAGCCTATGGATTGTCACCTGTTCCGGTGTTCCCCACCATTGTTCCTTTTGAGGAGGCCATTCCAAAAGAACAGTTTTGGAAAACAACTCACTCTCCATCTGTTCCATGTGCAAAATCACCTGAGAGAGAGACGATGGAACGCTGGGGCCGAGCTCACGACAGTTTTTGGACAGGTTTTTCTGCCGTTGGACAGGATCTGTTTCTCGAGATCGTGAAACCCTGTCGAACCTGATTAGTCATAACCACACCCAGGGTCCGCACCCGCGAATTACTTTGGCGCTGAGTTGACCTCGGGGCGGTTTCCGAGAGGGATTATTTTTGGTGGGGGCAATATAGACGTGGCCCCGTATTCATGGCTTCACAGATGATAACCCCCAAAGTCAAAGGATCAAACCAACCCTAATCCCAGACCTTAAACCAAACCGTACTCCTTACCCCTAAACCCAACCCTTAATCGCAGATATGTTGAATAGTTTTTATTATCTCTTTATAGGTATGCACTATATTCAAACATGGGGCGCTTACGTTTTTGTAAAATTTTACAGAAGACACGGGCGCATCACGTTTCACATTCTTGCCAGCGTCATCATTGCAGTCATACAGCAGAGCCAAGTTGACAAGTACTTGCGACCCCCCCCCCAGGCTTATTGCACAACCACAGTAGACAGATCACGTAGAGAAGGGCTGGACTACCAAACCGGATAGGGCTGCGAGGTGACAATTAGTTGGTTTGTTGAATCCATAGAGTTGCCACCTGACCTGTTTTTTTCTTCTCTCCCAGTAATGTACAAACCTTTTGAGGCAGCTGTCCTGGGAAATCTGTAAGTGTTCACAGAATGATTTAATTCGAAGGCTTTCGTGACCAACATTATCAATTAAGTCCATTTTTGGGGCAGGTCACGCAAAAAAGCGTGTCGTTTAATCCTCCACCTCCAGACACGGCCAATTAATTAAGGCTTGTCACGTGAACAAAACGCGCCAATTCTTCACTATCTCAGAATTGGCACGTTCTGTGATGGATTTCATCGATTTCACAGACGGGGCGGGTCAGCAAGGCTTCCGAACCGCGGGACAGACTGGTGAACGTGCTCATGGGCTACGCCAAGCTGGCCATCTACAGGGCCAGGAAGGCGGCCATGGAGGACAACCGCCCGCCCAGCAGCCTCGGAATCTTCTGAGCTCTGGTCGGGGCCAGGCTGTGGCTGGAGTTCCGTCACTGCGCGCTGACGCACTCCGTGACGGCGTTCAAGGAGCGGTGGGCGCTGGAGGAGGCCGTGTGTTCGGTGACAGACAACGGAGAAGTACAAATAGATCTCTGAGAGTAGACGGGGTGGTGGGGACCGACGGTACACGGGGAGGGGAAAGGGTGGAAGGTAGAGGGGAGAGAGTAGAGAGTGGGGGGTAAAGGGTAGAGGGGAGAGAGAGAGAGGGGAGAGAGAGAGGGGGGAGAGAGAGAGAGAGGGTAGAGGGTAGACGGCGGAGGAGACAGGACGGAGGGGAGAGGGTAGAGGGGAGAGGGAGGGGTGACACCTAGTTCAAAAAAAGTTTAATACAAAACACATATCTACTAATTTAATTTAGCAAATAAACACAAAGTTAGCTTTAGGGGGGAAAGCTGAAATGATGATTTTAACTGAAGTTCGAAAAAAAAAGAACTGTTGTTTTAACTGATCAGCAAAAAGCCCCGTTTTTTTGTACAATTACACCCACATTAGTACAGTTACACCTACAGTCCTATTTTATTTTCTGTCTACCCCATGCACGCTACAAAACAATTTGGAGTCTCCGAGGTGGCAACCTGAGAACACACCCGTGCACGTGCCGAGACTCAAACTTTCCCAACTGAGAGCAGAGACATGCACACAAAGCCGCCACTCGCAGTACGCTGTTTCTAAATACATAAAGCTAAAGGCGTAGCCACGCACACGCGTTCACTCACGCCATTGCTGCCGAATAAGGGCCTGCTGATTCTAGGCAGCTCTATTCTCGATAGGGCTTGCTTTTCCACGCTGGCTAGTGCGTCTTGTAAGCCAGAGCAGGCAAGTACCCTCACTTTATCCTACGGCACGTGGTGACGTGCTGATTAGCCTAATAATCCGTGGGCCAGGCCTGAGACCAATACCACCTAATGTTTATACAGATTTACAAAAAATATTACAGCGTAAAGATAAAGTACTCTGTGTGAGCTTGCAAGCCCAAGATGCGGGATTCTTGCGATACAACAAACTTCCGAAACTGTAGCAGCCCTGATGTATTTACACAGCTGATAAGTTAATTATTGTACATTATTTGACCATTCCTCTCCTATCAAATAGTTAGCTCAGGATTCACTGTTATTGGCCGCAAATAGAAACTGGAAACGCTATTGTTATGCTACTGTAGGTGGTACCGACAGGTGACAATTTCTGGCTTGGAAATCATGACTTGTAGCTACTAGCAGTGCACTAGCTCTATGCGTAATTGTGCCAAGTGTGCAATTCGTTCTTTTGACGTCGGGATGAAAAGTGGAAGAGTGCTGAAGAAGGTTGATGCTATTACTGCTGAAGTGGGCATTTAAAGCTCAAATAATGATATTAATAACATTACATTTATAACGCACACATATTCATTTCACTGTCGAAGGTATTCATTTGACAGAACGACTCAGGTGCGAGGAACGCACAGAGAGGCGGAGGAGGCAGCCAGGCGGTTTGCCGGCGCCATATTGCCACACACTGCCTTCCTATATATTAGGATGTCATCGGTCAATTAATGAGTTTTTTTTTTAAGATGTGGGAGGAAACCAGAGAGTCCAGAGGAAACCAGAGAGTCCGGAGGAAACCCACGCAGAACAGAGGGAGAATACACAAACTCCACACAGAAAGGTGCCCAAGGCCGGGATGGAACCTGCTCGGGCAAGACCATTCTTTCTGTGAGGTGCAGATCTTACCACT
>JAZEWT010000018.1:13542599-13559972 GCA_036362905.1 Mordacia mordax
GGAGCGGTGAAATCGGCTTGTGAACCGGTGCTGGGTGGATTGTTGTGCTATGGAATGGTGATTATGGCGACATGTCAGGCAACGCTACAGGACAACAGTCAAGCGATTGAGCAATATTTCTCCTTCCATCACATCACCCTGTTGTCACTATTACAACAAAGACAAAGATCCCACGTATAACCTTAACAGACTGTCGAGTTGTGCCGTTAGCAAGCACCTAAGAAGGTCGACACGGCACCGTAGAAAGTGAGTGACCAGCACCAGGCTCGGCCGCCTTTGTATCCCTCGTGGCAATGTTTATTACACTGCACTAGGTACTCATTTGAGGCTGAGTCGACTTAAGGGAGGCCCAGGATCGCTTCAGAAAATCGTCACTGGTGTTCGTCGTGAGCGGGATTCGAACGCAGGTGGGCAGGTTTGTAGCCCAGCGCGCTAACCGCTGGGCCACCACTCCTCATCATTACAACAACCCACATCACCACCCACCGTAGCCTCACATCACGCCTATCCAGCTACCAACAACAATCACCTCCGGCAGATCTTAAACCAAATTTGGCGACTAATATTAACTGGGTTCACAATATGGGATAAACCTGGCACTCGAAGCAACCCACGAATATCCACCGCTCACCCCAAACCTGCTACCACCTAAACTCCCACCCTACATAAACCCAACATATTTTTCAATAAAGAAAACAAGTTAGAAAAGTCATGCCGATCCATGGATAAATGAATATCCACAACGTCCTAGCTGACTCGCGAAAGGCCTGAGTCACACGACGGCATGAGGTTAAGTGTAATGACGTCACAGGGAGGTCGAGTGGATGGGCGCTCGCTCCCCATTCGCTCCACGAATTGTTTCAGCGCTCACTCATTTGGGGCGAAACTCCGCTGAATCGACGCAGTGGTCGAGTTGCGAATATCAGCAACGCAGTGTCGTTCATGACAGATCTTCGTTATGAACGTTAGCCCCCACCCCTGCCCAGTTTTCTAACACAACTAGGGCAGAGGGGCCAAGCACCCCCCCCCCCCAAAAAAAATAGAAGCATAGAACTTGGGAAAAGCATCGGGGTCACGCCGATTGTGGCCTCATTCGCCCACTTAAGGTTGTGGTTTCCTGCGCCTCGGGATCCCAACTGTTGAAAGGAGCGTTACGAACAGTAAATAATGAATTACTCTTAGTTTACTTATAATAAACTTTGTTATTAAATATTAACACTCAAGCGTGCCTGGCAAAGTCGTGAAAGAAAACATAACACATCGGAAACTATTCCGGGTGTCGCTACGGCGGCGCCACATTTCGAGGGCGGGTGCGCCCGGGCCGCGTACACTTTCACCCAATTGGCAATGGACACGGGAAGGAGCGCACGGGCTATTCTCGACCCACAGCGCGCGGCGTCACGGAGACCAGGGGACCCCTCTTCAACCCCACTCCCCACTGATGGGCGTATCGGACCCTTGAGCCTGAACATGCACTATTAACCACCTGCCCCTAGCCCACGTCCAGCCTGGCTCGACTGTCGGTGACACGAGCAGACCAGGGACTTTTCACCTATTACCTTTAGCTTGTAGGTAGAGACTTAGAGACCCGACCACTAAATCATCACCTTATCCAATCCGCTCACCCACCTAATCCACCTGCTCATCCAACCGCTCACCATCTAATCCACCCACTCCCCCACCTACTCATCCACTCCCCACTATCTACTAAATATAACCGCTCAGCCACCCATTTCCCAATGAACCATCTCACCTTACCTGCTCACTACTCTCCTCATAACCCATACCCTCAACCTTAAATATTAAATCCGTCAAACAGAATCTCTCTCCGCACATCCAGCATCGTTTAGACCAGGAGTTATGAACCGCTGGGTCGCAACCAATCCGCAGGTCGTGAGCGCCACCTCAGTCCGTACATACTAGACTCAAGTGGGTCTTGAGGTACAAAGGGTTGAGAATCCCAGATTTAAACACAACACTACATTGCTATCTTGGCTTGTTCAGGGCAGTCGCGTTACAGTGGAGCAATATTTGCAGATTGTAGACTAACAAAAATGTAACTCTCCAAGTGCAGTGGAGAAGCCCAATAACTCGACATTTTTGCCATGCTTCACAGCTGCCTCGCTCTCTCTCCGTGTTAGCTCAGCAAGAATGCGGACAAACCGGCTTATATTGTGTGCTGCTGCTGCTGCAAGCGCCTACCTCGACCAGCCAGCAGTAATTCTCAGATCTTGACTCATTCGCCTAACCTCTGCACTCACTGCCCTACCCCCCCACCCCAACGTAACGAAGTTGATCCGTCACGATCGAAGTGTAAGAATCACTCTCTATAGGCGGAGTTTCAAGATAGCCGTGCCAAAAGTGATTCCCTCTTAGCAACGTTTCACCTCCCAAGTTTTGGTAATAAATAATTATTACTAAGCATTAAGTACTATTTTTTTCATTTGAATCACAACTTACCGATGCATTTTATCCAGCTTCCCACTTTAGAGGCATCAGCCTGCCATTTTGCAGGCAAAATGTCGCGAAGGAGAGAGGAGGAACGCTCGACACGGCGATCCTGAAAGAACTCGAGAGCAACTCAGACCCCTCCCTCCAGCCCCTCCTCCCTCCAACCCCGCCTCTCCTCACACCCTTGTACTCCACATCCCATATCACGAAGTAGAATCTCACTCCTTTGCTCTGGCTAACCTATTCCATGAGCATCACACCGCACACACCTTGTGGCTCACCTACTCGGCAGAGCAACCCATGCACTTACTCGGACGCACGCTCACTCAAGTTACCCAACTTCAATCCGACCAAGCTTGCTCATACACTTACCCGCTCTCCCCACCGTCGGCTCGCTCACCCAACCAGCTCACCCACATTCCAGCACATCTACCTGTCTGTAGGCGCGTTCCCAGCCTCCCGGCAACTAACACGCCCACCAACCCATCCATCCATCCACACATCAACCCTCCCAGCAGTCGGGTCCGACAACTTTCTAATGCATCACTCACCCACCCACCCCACAGTTCTGCCATCTTCTAAACTCACCTGCCCACCCACCCAAACACCACCGCTAGCCCACCCACCAGCCTATTCCCTCGTCTCTACACGGTGGCGCAGTTAATAGCGCTGCTGCCTCACAGTGTGGAGTTTGCGTGTTCTCCCCATGTCAGCGTGGGGTTTTTGCCCGGTACACTGTTTTCCTCACACAGTCCAAAGGCAAGCTGCCTATGTTAATTGGCCTGCTGACTAAATTAAACCCCGGTGCCTTGTGATAAACCGGCGTCACACCCCGAGTATGACCCACGTTATCTACCAACTTGCTTACTCCTCTGTTGGACAACTGTTAAAAAGCGCTATACAGCTCAACGCTCCCTTCCAATTTATATAAAAACTAATCGACACTTCCCCTGTAACACAGCCAATCATCCACTCACCTACCCATTCATTCGCCCACTCATCCACTGGTCACTCGCCACGCTCACCAACCCAACCACTGCTCTTACACCCCAGCACCCACCAGTCAGCAGGTAACTTCGCTGCGGTCCCGGCACAATCACCCTATTCACACGAAGCCCAGGCACACGCATTCCCCTGGGCTCACTTCCTATTAACGAGGTCAGCATCACGTACTGCGGTTGGCCGATGGGAGGAGAGTGGGGGGGGTGTTAGGTGCATGTGCAACTGGAGCAGTGGCGCAGCGATTAGCGCGCTAGGCTTCGGACCCGGCCAACCGAGTTCGATTCCCGCTTACGGTCACCAACATCAGTGACGATTTTCTGATCCGGGCCTTTACCCGAGTCGACTCATTCTCAATTAAAGAACCTAGTGCAGTGTGTAAACGTTGCCACTAGGGAGACATTGGCCGGGCATGGTGCTGGTCACCCACCTTTTCCTCGTGTATAGGTGCTACTTGCAAAGTACTTGACTACCACCTGTTACGTGTTATACGGCGATGTTTGTATTTGTGAAACTAGAAAGTGGGAGCTAAGACTCTATCCTTGGTGTCGCAATGCGAGTGGGTTTGAAACTAAGATGCGATGAGATCCGATTGGGGCTTTTGGAGGGGCTTGAGGAAGCGTGGAGACATTACCAATAATAATAACACCACGAACGGACTACGAAGGGTTTCGAAATTAATGGGCAGACAGATCCAAGCAGATGGCACCAAACGAGTCTCCATCAACTGGTATCTCGCTGGCCAAAAAAAATACTTCCACCGCATCACACACCGCATGCCAGTTCACCGCAAATCAATCCCAAAATCAATCATCCCAAATCAAATCAATAATCCCAATGCCTTTTCAAGACATTTAATCACCATGGGTCTTGGGCAATGGTCAATGACACACTATTGTATTGCTGGATTAAATGGCGACTATCCAGGTTGACCCAAGTTGCCAATTAGCCCTAGCAATGGTGGGGGTATTGGAGCAGCATCTCAAGGCCGGACGCGCTCAGTCGACGCCGATGTCATTTAATCTTCAACCTCATTTAATCTTCGGATTGTTGTGTCTGTAACCTCCCCCCACACTTGTTCACCAAGGGAGACACTAGCACCAGTGTTGAATTACAGACGTCTTCAACGAGGGAAATCCTACCAAGACCGCTCGACTCTCGACCTTTTAACCACCAAAGAAGACCAGAGCAGGAGAGCTCAATTCCATGCGACACAGCTCTAGGGCTCATGGTAGCACAAAACCCCCTCCACCACAATACGGCTACGACCCATTGAGGTGGGGGGACGGGTGGTACGCAATGCTGGAACATTTTACTTTGTGTGGGTCAACGATGACTGGCATTAGCTCACCGCATCAGAGGATTCAGGTTTGATCACACAGGAGGATAAGCACAGGACGCAGCTGCTGCCTCAGGTGCTCCTCGGCATGGACGTTGTGAACTCGTGAGAAAGGCAGCGGAGGACAGCTATGTAAATGCAAGGTCAAGAGGCCATGTAATAGTTTCCAGATTGATTGCTGAACCAGGTGGTTTGCAGAACCAGATGGGAGTACTGAAGAGAGGCTGGGATAGTCATTTTTAAAAGCGCACAACTGGCAGCAATGGTCGGCTGGCAGTAGGAGGGCGATGATCAGTGCTGTGCGAGCAGCAGCGATCGTTGCACTGTCTAAATGTTGGCGCCCGCTGGCTGCATGGCTGCTTCCCCCCCACCTCTCTGCTGTTTTTTCGTGTTTCTGTATACATGTCTCGTCCAAAACTATGCATGAAATTTACGCGTGCTACAAATTCTATTATTCTCCTAACCGGGCCATCTGTGGTGCGATTTACAAATATGACTTCCGACTCCGGCACATGATGGTCTACCCTCGTGAATAACAATCATGTATATTTTAAAGAGTCTGATAGACATATCCTTAACGTACACTGAGAGTGAAGCGGACGGGTCGGGGAATTACCACTTTTTTAATCATTACAAACGACGACCATATTAACCAGGGTGGCTGCAGGATTCCAACTAAACACGCCACCGCCGCACCATTGCCCTATGTCAGTGCAAGCAATATTGCAGATGCCATCCCTCCTCCTGTCATCACTTGCTTCCTTTGGCAAACAAGACGCAACGTTTCGCAGCGTCGACATGGAACTTCGCAGACCGCCACTCGCTACGTGGCGTGGGCCGGTGTCTCAACCATCATTGACGTCGGGCCGGCAACTGCCTAATTCACGGGATTCAAATCGGGAGTCTCGGTCACTGCCTGGATTAAAACCACGATCTCAAGTTTGGCATTTGTTTGGTTCAATCTTGGCACGGATGTCCACCGAGTAATGCATGCTCCCCTCCAATCTCGATAGGAACGTTGTTATGCCACAGAACAATTAGACACGGAGCAAAAAAAACAATTGGCACACAATGACCCAAGAAATTTACCCGAGGTCAAGTTTCACGGAGCGACGCTGTACATCGGGCTTGGCACCACCAGCACGGAGACCGCAGGAGGCAAGTGCAGTGGATGGTATATGGAACGGCTAAACGGCTATGGTCCGTCTGGGTGGGGGGTGGAAGTGGACGTGGGGGGAGTTGGTCGATAGTCTCAGCCCGAGACACCAATGACTGCTGTGTGAAACCCAGCACAAATACATCGGCTTCTGCCCTCAATACAGCTAAAAAAAAGCACAACTACAACTCATAACGGGTGGCACATGGTCGTTCAAAGTCGAAGGTGTTCGTTGGAAGAGATGGTTCAGAAGCATGAGAAAACCGCAGAGGCAGGGAAGAGCTCGTCATGTAGTTAGCCGGCACTGAAATTGCCAGTTCTGGAAGGAGACTGGAGGAATCCCACGCATAACAAAGGGAGAAACATTCAAACTCCACGCAGAAACAGGTCCCTGTGTTGGGTATCAACACTTCAAGTTGATTCTGCTTAACCAGGTAATAAGTCAAGGGTTCGATTTCAAGATCCTCCTTCTCACCTACAAGGCTCTCACTGGCGCTGCTGAGACATATATCCATGACCTATTTCGAGCATCATCCTCCAGAGGGGATGAAAAGCATTCTAGAAGTGCAATTATTATTATATGGAAACAGGACAGTCTCGTGTGAACGAGGGCCATGGCACATTGGTCTGCTAAAAGGGGTGCCAAGGCAGAAGTCGGACCACCTCGGGCAGGACCTTGCTCTCTGAAGCACAGATGTTACCACTGCACAGACACCCTGCCACCGAAGTCCAGCATCGAGAATTACCGTTATTACTTTGACTGGCATGCAGTGCATGTGCGGGTGAGTGAGTGGGTGGTGAGCAAGTACCTGCTGCGGTAAATGAACATCGTCACTAGGGAGATAAAGCGGGCTGGCCGTGGTGCTGGCGACCTACCCCCTCTTGCACCATGCTGACCTTCATAGGTATTAACAACACTTGACTCTACAGTCTGTAAGGCTATACGGGGGTCTTTGTCCTTTTGGTAGGAGAGTGTTGCCCTGTATTGATTGGGACAAAGGTCACATGAAGGGATATTAGGAGGTAGCCTTACGAAATCCGCTCATGTGGACCACTGACACGGGGATCACGCCTGCGTTTCAGCCACTACTGGCAATAAACCCGAGTTCTGACGGTGCCATCTCGGTCAGAGGTTACTGTAAGGCATCTCGGACATAGTTCTGATATATGCTTCCACAGACTTCTGTACAAGTTGGTGCGAGTTGGTTTAATTGTGCAATATGGAGAGTTACTGTTTATGTTAATTCTTACGGTCAGTCATTTTTGCCCTGCTTGTTACTGATGTTTTATTTTCACTGATTTTATGCATTGCTCCGTTCGGACGTTTGTTATGTCGCAGGAATCCTGCTTTATCTAGAGCTTGCAAACTCATGGTACTTTTCTGCTGTAATAATAAACATTTATAACAATAATAAGAAACATCCGTGTAAGTCTGGGTCACAGCAGCGGATTCTTAGTCCAGTGGCATTGTCACTAAAAGCGCAATCAGGAAACATTTGGGGGAAGGGGGGGGGATAAGATTTACGATGATCGTCCGTGAAACTTATTGTCACAAGGCTGCATGGGGAATGGCTGGGTGTGCATTGATGAGGCCCCACGAGGTGATAACGGGCGGTGGGATTTCAGACTCCATCACCGCAGGGGCCGCTTCATCGCCCACGACAAACCCACCTGATGCCAGCACAGCGCCACACCAGTCACGTTCCTCACCGCCCCCCGTAGCGTTCTCCGGGAAGATTACGGTGGACAGGATTAAGAAGCGGGAATAAGGCGTCTCACACGGAGACCCGTAATCCCGCACGGCTACACCTACTCCATAGCGTTACAATGACCACACAATTCATGTTTGAGTTGTGGAAAGTAGGCGCTCTTTAACAGTTGCACCCCATGGTCCATTTGGCCCACTTCGAGACGGTCTACACGGACAACTGTAAAATATAATAATGTATTATATATTATATTTAATATATACTATATTATAATCTCATCATCTCATCTCATTGTCAGAAACCGCGACCCTATCCCGGCAGACACAGGGCGCAAGGCAGGGATAAACCCACGATGGAATGCCAGTCCATCACCGGGCACTGCGGGGAATTTAGTCTGCAAGCCAATTAACCTATGCAGCAGCATATTTTTGGACTGTGGGAGGAAACCGGAGTGCCCGGCGAAAACCCACGCGGACACGGGGAGAACATGCAAACTCCACACAGAAAGGCACCACAGCCGAGATTCGAACCCGGACATTCTTGCTGTAGGGCGATAGCGCTAACCACTGGGCCAGCGCGCCGCCCACTATATTATAATATTTTATGAAATAATAATATAATAAATAACTATGTGGTAGTCCGGGCCCAATGATCCTCATTATAATATAATACAATTTATAATGCGCCATGCAGGTTCCACACCTGGTCGTAGATGATACATGGATAGAGGTGTGTGGAAACCGTGGGGGGGGGGGGTGTGTCAACGAGGCGGTCAGTCGACACCAACCCGCCAGACACTGCTTCTTATATATTGTTATCAGCCAAGTAATTCATGAGTGCCTTTTTGTTGTTACGTGAGAAAACCAGAGAACTTAGCGGAAACCAACACAGAGCAGGGAACACACATACTTAATACAAAAAGGGGCCGAAGGTGAGAATCGAACCGTCTTGAGCAGGACCTCGTTTTTTATAAGGCGTGGAAGTAACTGTTGGGCCATCTGCCAATTGGTGGGTCGTGACCAACCCGTTGAAAATTGTGGTACTAAAGGTTTCTAGTTTATCTGCTGCACATCCGGCCGTGTATCACCAAAACAACTATACTGCCAACCAGAAACGCAGGGGTCGTGGGTCTGTCAAAGGAGACTAGAGGCACCTTTGACCATCGTATGACCGACTGACAGCTCCCGCTTCCGTTATCTCACCTGGTCTCTGAATAACTTTCATCTTATCCGCCCAATTTTCCCCATTGACCTGTTCTTCCTCGCCCACAACGAACCCGTGTGGAGAGGAAAGAACACGCTGCCAGAACAATAACAATACTATCCAACCCGCATGAACATCGTGCGTGACCATCCGAGGCAGCCAGCAAAACTTTTCTTCATATATAGAGCCCAGCTGTCTGTCATGGTTCGTTTGTCTCCTGTGTACTTGACGCACGTCTCTATCACTAGCAATGTCTGCCATTGCCTCGAGTTCTCAAAGTTTTTCCCCTCTCTCTATCCTCTGCATCTTGCCCACTTGCCTCCTTCCTGTCTCTCCCACTGCTGCTCTCAACTCTGTCTCTTAGCTTTTATACTTCCCACGAATATGTGGGCGGTACGGTGGCGCAGCGCTACCGCCTCACAGCTAAAAGATCCTGGGTTCGATTCCTTGCTCAGATGCCCTGTGGAATTCGCAAGTTGTCTCCCGATGTCCGCGTGGGTTTTCGCCGGGTACTCGGGTTTTCTCCCCAGTTCTAAGATATGCTGCCAAGGTGAATGGTCCTGACTAAATTGCCCCCGACATTGTAACTTAGTTAACTACTTCCCGATGGACAACTGTAATAAAGAACTACACATCTCCACGGTTCCTTCCGGTTTAAATAAAAATTGATCGACCGACTGAGATGCGCACCGCGATGACGTCATCACGGCATACGCGCACGTGCGGGTGTTGCACACAGACAGGCAGGAATCCATCCGGGTCATCCACCAAGAATGGTACGTATCTACCAACTCCAGGTTCGATACCCTCTCACGACCAACATCGGCGACCAATACCTAACACCGTGGTCCTGGGCGTCGGCCCCCCCCACCTCCCATTCCCCCTACGTTGACTCAGCTTTTAAAAACGAGAACCTGGTGCAGTTTGTAAACATCAGCATTTGGGGAAAGGCTGTCGGACGGGTGGGCGAGCGTGGCGAAAACCCCCCTCCCCCCGCTTGAGTGCGTTGTCAGTCTCTGCAGGTGCTACTCGCCGAGAGTACTTGGCCCAATAGTCTGTAAGAGATTATACGGGGGATCTTTGCGTTGGTAACGGAAGCATGGATCGATATGGACTTGAGCAATCCCTCCAGTGAACACCGCCTCAACCGCCACAAGCGCGCGTGTGTTTGCACTTGTGTTTGCCCGTAGGAGCTCTACTAACAACGGTTTCCCTATCAGCCATTGTAGGCAACATAGGGCAGCTTTAATTTTTGACCGTGTTCTCCTGTAGTGTGCGATCAATGCCCGGTCGTTATCTCGACACACCAAAGCCAGGCATCGCGTTGCCGCGTGCCTGAGCGTGTTGCTGATAAATACGGTGACAGTGATAGTGAGACAGTGGCACGAAGTAACACAGCGGCATGTGGTGGGGACGCGGTGACAGTACCAGTGAGCGAGTGACAACTCCCGCAGTGTGCTGTAACAGGCCTTCATAGGTGCTCGCTAACACTTGCCTCAAAAGTTTGTCAAAGCTATACGGAGGGCTTTTTGTCCTGGTTCCAGTGTGTGTGAGGCTGTGCGACAGTGACACTCAGTCACGCACGGTGACACGCCAAGATCCAATGAGAAAGCCCACTTTCATCCGGCTTTGTCATCCAGCAAATCCTCACCCACGAGTCCAATGGCTGCTTTACAAGAGGCTTGTCAGGTTGTGTCGCGGTAATGTGGCGTGGTGTCGACGACGCCACTGCTGTGTGACCCCACTTGCCCTAACAGTCTGTTCAGGCTTTATGGGGGACATTTGTATTTTTCAGTCATCCATTCCCTGTCCCAAAAACGTGGTTCTGTCCCGTGACTCGCCTCCTCTTTACGTGGCCTCTGAGTGCACTTAGTCTGGCACAGGCGCGGCGGTAACATCGCCACCACTTAGATGCCACTGTTATTGTAGTTGTGCACAAGTGTTGTGGTTGAGTGCGCACGTGTGTGTGCGCGTATGCATGTCAAGAATGTGTGTTGGGATTGTTTGCGCGACTACCATCAACGAGACTATCATGTGTGCCGAAGACCGTGCTTGAGACTTGTCATAGTGCTGTGTGCGCTGATACTAATGGGTACTCACGAACAGAAAATCCAACCCCCTTATCAATAGTCCGTGAAAGAGCTATACGGGGGAGCTTTATCTCTGTATAATGTGCGTATGTATGCACGTGTGAGTTTGTGTGTGTTTTCAAGCGTGGGGAGTGTTGGCTTAGCGGCTAGCGTGCTGGTTTACAAACCTGACCACCCAAGTTCGAGTCGCGTTCACTGCCAAAAACACTAGGTACGGTTATCATACCAGGTCCTGGGGTACCCCAAGGTCGACTTGGCTATAAATGGGTACCTGACCTGGTACGATGTATAAACGTAGCTACTAGGGAGACAAATACAGCAAGATACGTTGGCCGCTACCCCCTCTTGTGCTGTAACCGGCCTTCATAGGCACTCGTTAACAACACTTGTCTTGGGGGCGGATGTGTGTCTTTTTGCGAGTGTGTGTGCGGTTGTCAATGTGCGTGAGACGGCGTGAGACTGGGTGTTGGCAGTCGTGGGCGCGGGTTGCGTTGGTAACAGCACCGCTGGGTGTGGCGTTTTCCCTACTGCGTTCCAACGCGCCAAGTCACTGATTCCGACTCAGAGACCCATAGAGACTCACACAGAGCCACAGATTCACAGAAACATATAGGGTACCAGGCCAATAGAGACCCATAGAAGAATATATCAAAAGCCATAGACTCAGATATTTATAGGCTGCCATACACAGAGCATTGGTTAAGAGGGGGTGGGGGGAATTGCGTAATTACAGGTGAACGGAAGCGATTCTTGGAAAGCATGCAGTGGGCATTAGCTTCCCCACAGGTTATACATTTTGACTCCAACTTATGTACATGGATTCTCACGGCTCGATTGACGAAAAATTGGGCGGTGCGGTGAGCAGTGCCGTGGCCTCACAGCAAGAAGTAGCCGGGTTGGATTGCTGGCTCCACTACCACTTGTGTGGGTGGAGTTTGAATGCCGACTCTCCCTGTGCGTGAGTTTTCATCGGGTATTCCGGTTTTCTCCCACAATCCAAATACACTGCTGCTTGGGTTAATTGGTTTGACTAAATTTCCCCTGGTGCCTTGATATGTTATGATTTGTTTACCCCTCCCCCTGGACAACTGCTGAAAACAGCTACACAGCTCAACAAATGCCTTCAGTTTAAACACAACCTGACCGACTGAGATGCTCTAAATGTCTCTTTTGCCTCCAACGTTAGAGGTCAATTGATGTGGGGAGCGGGGGGGACCGTCGAGAAGAAGGAAGAAAGTTTGACATGACTATCCTGAAAAGCAATTCTTCAGAGCAATTCTCACTCCCGGAATGAGTGAAATTAGGCGCGGAACCCACAATGGGATGCCAGTCCATCGCAGGGCACTGAGGGTGGTTTAGGCACATCAATTAACCTAGGCAGCAGCCGCAGCGTGATTTTGGACTGTGGGAGGATATATCTGCAATTCCTAGAACCAATGTTGATGATTGGACTTCGTTTGCCCCCTGTGTCAGCCGGAATTAGGAACTGACCCCGTGACCACGCGGGTTTTCTCCGCCTGGCGAGAACAGATGGGGAGGGAGGGAGAAGGAGGGGTCTGTGTTTCTAGATTGATTTTTTTTATCACAGCCATGTGTACACAGGACATGTACGGTGCCAGCCTCCCAGTGTTTGCTCCCAAGTCATTCGCCGCTTGGCAGGAGCGTCACGGACTGTCACACACACACACACATGCTCAGATAGTGTGTGTGGGTGTATGATGCACGCTTAGATTACTCTCTCGCAGATAGTACGTGTGGGTAATGCGTGTCATGCATCAAGAACCCCCATAAATGTTTAACCTGTTGTGTGTTAACAGGTTGTTAACCTGCGCATGACCCTACTGTTGTAGGGTCAGGCGCTGTCATCGAGTACCACCAATAAAGGCCGGTACGGCCGCCTTCGTCTCCCTTTGTGCCGACGTTCGCGCACCACACCAGGTATTCACTCCGGACCGAGTCGACACTCACATGGGCAGGAGGCACAGGAAGGTAACGTGGGACCCATGACTTGAGCTGTTGCACAACGCTCCAGCAAACAACGTCTCTGTCTTGGTTAACCGTCATCAATAGGGTGACGCACACGCGGGGTGCGGTGGGGAGTTTCACGGTGTGACCACTCGGCTTTCAATGACTACTGCGGGGTGTGAATGCCAATACTGGGGAGACAAAGGCGGCAGGGCATGGTGTCAGCAACACCCCCCCCCAAACCTCGTGTGCTGTGCTGGCCTACGTAAGGTCTACTCACTAATGGCACTTGACCCTGCAATCGGTAAAGGCTATTGAGGTGATAAATGTCGCCTAACTGAAAAAATGATTGACGTTCACATGGCGTTTGGGTCCGTCCCGTGACGCTCCTGCCAGCTCAGTCTTCGACACTTCACGTGACAGCCTCAAAGTGTACCTTGCCCGGTAACGGGCTAGGCCACCTAAGCCTGGGGAAGGCTTAGGTGACCGGAAACGCTGCTGGCCACCGACTCCCTCTTGTGTGCCGTGCCGGCCTTCATAGCTACTCTTGATTCTCGTTACCAGCACTTTCCCGAACAGTTCATCAGTTCAGACGTTTGAAATGCAGGAATCCGGCGTATAGAGCTTGCGAGCTCACTGGGTACTTTCTGCTGTATAAAGGTATTTATCTAAAAATCTATTAAAGGCTACAGGGGGGAATGATTGCATTTGCAACAAATTAGGATTCACATTTAGTCTGGTATATCGTGTATTTAAGATGACAATCTTATAACTCATGTCGTTGGGCGTTCGAGATCACACCTCTAATTAAAACCTCAAGTGTGGTCAATCGATGAATCCAACAAAAACTAAAATTAAAATACATCACAAACATTCATAGGTTTAAAATCGATCGGATATGGCAGTGCTGTATTTTGCCACCATCACACACGTGAGGGGCCATGTGCGCGAGGAACGCTGAAATGAATGAGTTGCTGTTGAAGTAAACGAAATGGCCCACGTGTCATGTTATTAATTCATTCTCGCATTTGTTTATCCGTCCGTGGGCTATCGCTTTTAACCAACATTAAATTAACCGAGGGCGGCGCGGTGGCGCAGTGGTTAGCGCTGACGCCTCACAGCAAGAAGGTCCCGGGTTCGAGTCTCTCGGCTCCGGTGCCTTTCTGTGTGGAGTTTGCATGCTCTCCCCGTGTCTGCGTGGGTTTTCGCCGGGTACTCCGGTTTCCTCCCACAGTCCAAAAGCATGCTCCTGGATAGGTTGATTGGCTCGGAGACTAAAATTGTCCCGCAATGCCCGGCGATGGACCGGCGTCCCGTCGTCGGGTGTATTCCTGCCTTACGCCCTGTGTTTCCGGGATAGGCTCCAGCTTCACCGTGACCCTATATAGGATTAAGCGGTTTCAGATAATGAGATGAGAAATTAACCGATCCAGTCGCGTACCCAATCGCACAATTTCTTAGATTTTTTATTCATTCATTGTTTCTTATATTCATTCATTCGAATACCAGTGGTGTCTCTCATTCATTCATTTGTTTTTACGCATTTATGCGTGGATTTTCACCAAGTACTCCGGTTTCCTCCCACCGTCCAAAGACACGCTGCTGCCTATGTTAATCGGTCTACTGATTAAATTGCCTCAAAAAGTGTGCCCTACGATGTACCGGCGTCACATTCTGGGTATTTCCCCGTCTTGCGCCCTCTGTCGGCCAGGATAGGCTCCGCCTATTAAGCAGGTATTGAGAATGAATATCCGTTTCGCTCATGTAACCACATATCAAGTCATTCACGCCCTCATTAATTTCAGACAATAATGTTCTGTAAATAATATCAATGAAAATATTGTTTTAACGCAGTTTCTGAACATCGTTTCTGAGCACGCAGTGTCTAACGGCCAGCAACAGCACTGCTTTACGATTATATAAATATACGCAAACAGGTATCGCGAGGAGAGTGGCGAAAACTGGTCGCGAGCCAACGTTATTTTCTAGTCTAGATTATATAAACACGACGTATAATCAATTCACCTTGGGTGTAGAGATTCTATAGCGATTCAAACCTCTACACAGATGCCCAACGCATTAGCTCAAATATGGAATCGAATCGTCGACTTTTAAAAGAGTTTCCCTTAAATCCAAAATTTATTTAAAACCGAACGTATATCATTCAGCGAACGTGCTTTTCAAGCACAGGTCCCAAACATAAATATTACGGGGGACTCGCTGCCAAAAAAGTCAACCCTACCCAGCCTGTCTACAGTTACAAGTCAACGCAAACATAAAACCCGTTTCAGCCCGGAGGCGTAACATTGCGAAGAAGGACCAGTCGACACACGGCTGCTATCCCGAAAAAGTAACCCGAGAGCGATTTTCAATCCACTGCTGGGTGAAGGCGTTCACAGACATACATACAATACACGTAACAGTGACCACTAACAAGCCAGTCGACAAACGTTGTCAGTTATTACATAATTTAAAGGAGGCGTGCATCTCGCCGCCGGAATGTGGAATGTCCATTGCTGGTCGTCAAACGGGTCTGGGTAGCTGTACAGTATTAGCTTCAAGCAGCAGCGGGTGACGTGGCCAACATTACGCCCGCCCGTCTTTATCTCCCTAAAGTTTCTAGTCAATGATAATTATGGGCCGAGCGTGGACACACAGAGCAGCGGTTAAACAGAACTCATTTAAGGCCGAGTCAACCTAAAAGCGACGTGGAAGGTTTCTGTCAGATAACAGGTGATGTGAGAGCCGGGAGGGCGTGAATGATAGGGCTCCAATCACCTCCGATTCAGAGCCGTGTGCTAACCGCCGCGCCACATCTCCCCACACAAGTCAAAGTTCCCAACGTAAAATGACGCCTCAAAAAGCTGGCTCAAGTGCTGTTAACGAGCGCCTATCAAAGCCGGCACGGCGCACGACGGAGCGGGTGGCCAGCACCACCCCGGCCGCCTTTGTCTCCCGCCTACATACACCTACACGACTCACGCAGTGATCAAATCAGACACATTCCTCACACACCCATAAATGGGGCGTGTCTCTGCCAAGTCCACCGATCAATCCACTGCTAGCGTGTTCCGTGTGCGCCATACCTGGGAGCGTCCATACATTTGCAGTATATGCGGCAGTGCATCACCGGAATTGGGGATATTAAAACGGCCAGGCAGGGGGGGCAATATTGAGTATAAAAGTAGAATGTACCTCTCAGCTCACATGTGTGACTCCACCAACAGATGAAGCCATCCATCCCCCAACTAGCTCTTATTTTCGACCATACTTCACCAATTAAATGCACAGGTAAGTTGCCTATCCACCGGTCTCTCACCTCCCTCACACACACATTAAGGCGGCAGCTGTCCTCTGCTTTCACCAACCAAGTCCTTATTGAATGTATGTGGGATTGATTTGCTGATTCCACAGGACGGCACGATGTAGGTTATAGTCGATGCGGCTATCCCGAAAGAGCAGCTCTCGAGAGGCAATCTCAATTACACGGGGTACCGTTCCCTCTCACTTAGTTCGGGCATTAGTTGTGTTGTAGAAATCCCATATCTGGAATTTTCAAACTCACTAGCTACTTTCTGCTGTAATATTAATCGTCTGGTGTAAGAGACAGGAGCCAGTGTTAGAAATAGGAGTCGGTGTTGTGTCGCAGGAATCCTGCAGCCAGAGCTTGCAAGCTCATGGCTACTTTCTGCTGTAATATCTGTTCAGCTCGAGCACGATAGGTCCCAGTTAGTTGTGCCTCCGAGGTGACAGCCCTAGCGGTCAACTCCAATCACTAGCGCTGTGTGTGAGAGCCGGAGCCGTGAAAAGGGCTGGCGTTGGGGATCGCCGTGGTTATTACACGGCGAGCTTGCGGGCACGGATGGGAGAGCGGTGGCGCAGCGGTGGGCGCACTCCGATGCGCGCAAGGCCAAGCGCGGTCCCGGAGAGTTGAAAATCGCGCTCACGGCGCACTCCCAGGTCCACGTGCTCAGTGCAGAACTAAAGCAAGTAACAACTCGACCACTGGAAACACTCTCAACCCCCTGCCTTCGTCGCTTTTCAAACGATTGTTGCGAGATGCAGAAGAAGGCAGGCGTTCATTCAGCAGTGGATTGAGGCACGGTTTGACGGCGATTTCGGCTTGGAAACGCTGCAACGTGAACTTACCCTAGAGGAAACTCCTCTGGGATGCGGTCGTTGGCGGCGGCACCAGGCCTCACAATCGCCTCCTCCTTTGCCCCGTCCCGCGGCTCCTCGCCCCGTGTGAGTCGGCGCCGAGCGGGGAGACAACTTTAACAACTTCGCCTGGTGGAGGTGATTCATTGGGGGCGTGGGCTCGTGACGAACCACGTGCACGGTGCACCGTGCGACCGCCCCCTCGCGATCAGCTGATCCACTCAGCGCGCGGCCCGGGCGCGCATCGTTAATATTCATGAGCAGCCACTCCTACAACACAACGGGGATGCGGCGCGAGACGGG
>JAZEWT010000018.1:13585905-13609097 GCA_036362905.1 Mordacia mordax
GGTGCTCGCTAATGACACTTGACTCTACAGTCTCTGAACGCTACGCGGGGTATCTTGCTTTCTCTGTGCTCGCTAACAGCACTCGACTCTTCAGTTAAGGCAGTACGGGGGATCATTCTTGTGTACTATATATCCCGTGCGTGTGTGTTGTGTGATACCTCTCTGTTCCGTGCCAGCCTTTGTAGGTACTCGCGAACAGCACTTGTCCATAGAGTCTGTTAAGGCTATGAGGGCAACTTTGTCTTTATTTGTGTCGTGTGTATTTTCTGTGTGTGCTGACGTGTGTTGTGTGTACAGTGTGTTCGTGTACTGTATATGTGTAGTTTTGTATGTACTTGATGTATATGCAGTCTATAGCGTGTGTGTACATTTTGTTACTTGTTTTATGTATTGTATTAATTTGTGTGTGTGGTTTTGTCTACATGTATGGGGTATCTATCTTGTGTGTTGTTTGTTTGGATTTATATCGTGAGTTGTGTATACATTGCGTGTATATCGTGTGTTCAATTGTGTGTGCATGGTGGACATGGGTCTTTGCATTGTATGTTGTATTATTTATGTGTTGTGTAGACGTGTGCATCTATTGTGTGTTTTATTATGTATGTATTGTGTAGAAGCGTGTGCATTGTGCAGATGTGTGTGTTGTGCTTGGTGTTATGTCCCGTGTATTATGTATATTTATGGGTTGTATTGTGTAGCTGTGTGCTGTTTCATGTATTGTGTGGCTGTGTTTTTTGTGTGTGTATTGTATTTGTATATAGCTGTGTGTTGCTGTGTGTGTAGCTGTGTGTATTGTGTATGTAATTGTATTTGTGTATTGGCTGTGGTGCAGCTGCGTATTGTGTATTGTCTGCGTAGCTGTATGTATTGTGTTGTAGCTGTATGTATTGTGTGCGTAGCTGTATGTATGGTGTGTGTGTAGCTGTGTGTATTGTGTATGTAATTGTATTTGTGTATTGGCTGTGTGGTGTAGCTGCGTCTTGGGTGTATTGTCTGCGTAGCTGTATGTATTGTGTGCATAGCTGTGTGTATTGTGTTTAGCTGTGTATGTGTATTGGCTGTGTGGTGTAGATGCGTCTTCTGTGTATTGTCTGCGTAGCTGTATGTATTGTGTGTGTAGCTGTATGTATGTATTGTGTGTGTAGCTGTTTGTATTGTGTGTGTAGCTGTTTGTATTGTGTGTGTAGCTGTATGTTTTGTGTGTGTAGATGTTTGTATGTATTGTGTGTGTAGCTGTATGTATGTATTGTGTGTGTATCTGTATGTATGTATTGTGTGTGTAGCTGTATGTATGTATGTATTGTGTGTGTAGCTGTTTGTATGTATGTATTGTGTGTGTAGCTGTTTGTATGTATGTATTGTGTGTGTAGCTGTATGTATGTATGTATTGTGTGTGTAGCTGTTTGTATGTATGTATTGTGTGTGTAGCCGTGTGTGTGCTGGGGATTTAACCGCGTTTCCACGCCCGTTGAACTGCTTACGCGCGTCCCTCCCTCCGTCCTTCCTCCTCCTCCTCCATCTAACACTCCTGTCAGATACTCCGTCACCTCTTCATGTACTCACACTACCACCACCTTTTCTCCATACACACCACATTTCTTCTTTATACACTCACACACCTCTTCTATATACACACCTCTTCTATATACACGCACCACCTATTCTATATATACGCACCACCTCTTCTATATACACACACACACCACCTCTTCTATACACACACACACCACCTCTTCTATACATACACACTCCACCTGTTCTATATATACACTTACACCACCTTTTCTCCATACACACACCGCATCTTCTGCATACACTCACATCACCTCTTCTCTATACACACACCACTTCTCTATACACACTGACACACCACCTCTTATCTATACACATACCACCTCTTCTCTACATACTCCACATCTTCTCCATGTAAACACATCTTTCTGCATCTGCTGTGACCACCTAATTTTACACAAAGATGTCCTACAACACCACCTCCTCTTTCGCATCTACACCTCTTTCTCAAGATCTATTAACATTTCATCCTACATGCTTTCTGCTGTTGAGCCTGTCAGTACATCCTTCACCTCGTGCTGTTGGATAGCATACGTTCTTCCTCCGCCTCCTCTTCCACCTCTTCCTGCAACGTGTATTCCTCTTGCTGCTCGTGATTCTCCTGTCCATGACCTGCTGTCATTATTGATCCGAGCCATACCCCTCATTCTCCACCTCATCCACCTCTTCGCTACCTCTTCTGCAGTGGAGCCCGTGTGTCTGTGTCCTTGTACGTTTCTCTATGTTCAGTGTCTCCGTGTGTGTCAATGTGTGTGTTTCTGTGAGTTGGTATGTACGTGTGTCTCATTCTTTGTGTAACGATGATAGATAGGGGCCCAGGTCTTGTTTCATGACACGAGTATGATTAGGTAGGCAGACAACAATGTATTTATCTGTGAATACCTTTGTCTTTTTGTCTGTCTGTGTTTCTGTGTGTCTGTGGTCGTGTGTAAATGTATAAGGCTGTCTGTGTCGATGTGTGCGTTTATCTCTGTGTCTGTTTCTGTACGCCAGTCTGTGTGTGCCCACCTCTGTATTTGTGTCGCTGTCTGCATGTGTGTGGTTATATCTGTGTCTGTCACTGTCCTCCGTCTTTGCATGATTCTGTATGTGTCTGCCTGTGTGTCTATCTCTCAGTGTCGTGCCAGTGTGTGTCTTTATCTGTGTATCCCTGTGTCTGTCTGTATCTGTGTATATGTCAGTCTCTGCGTGTGCCTGTCTGTGTGTCTGCCTGTGTTTCTATCTTTATGCCTGTGCCTGTCTCTGTGTCAGTCTGTATCTCGTCATCTCTTTGTCTATCTCCGCCTGTGTTCGTGTCTCTCTCTCTGCTATCTCGTTTTATGTCCGTGTGTGTCTGTCTATCTGTATGTCTGTGTAATGAGTGGCCGGGGGGGGTCAGGTCTTGTTTCACTGAGCGTCTACGGAGGCTCTAGGCTGGGCCATGGGGATAACGCGATCTCTTTGTCTGGCGCTCGCGTAATGAACACCGAGGGCGGGCCTGGCTGCATGATGATGATGATGGGTGCTGCTTGTGGTGGTAGTGCTGCTGATGCTAGTGGTTATGCTTCTGTCGATTAGGCTGGTCTTGGCAGCGGTGGTGTTGGAATGAATGCTGGCCGTGAGTGGTGGTATTAATCCTAATCCTGGTACTGATGGTGGTGGTGATGTGGTGGTAATGGTCTTGTGTGTTTGTATTGTTAGCGGTGATGAAGATAGCTATAGGTGATTGTGGTGTTGGTGGTGGTGATTATGTTGGTCGTAGTAATGTTAGTGGACAATGATGATAGTGGTGGCTATAGGTTTGGCCCGGGGGGGGGGGAAGGGGCAGTGGGGTTGACGATGGAGGTGAAAGTATGTGATAGGGGTGATGTTAGTGGACGTGATGATGGTGGTGGCTACAGGTTTGGCAGCTGGGGGATGATGATAATAGTGATTGACAATGGTGGTGGAAGTATGTGGTTGTGATGACGTTTAGAGTGTAGTTGTACTGTAGAGGGTAGCGGTGGTTATGTAGTGCTGGTGGTGTCATGGTGGTGATATGGGTGGTGGTAGTAGTGATGGTGAGGGTGGTCAGTGCACAGTATTCATCAATGGCAACGCTATTGGTTGTGATGGTAGGCTTGGTGATGATGGCGCGAGTGTACTGTACTCCTGTGTGATGTTACTGTTTGTGGTGATGGTAGGGGTTGTTGTGAGTGTAAACGTGTGTGGTGATGGTAGGGGTATTGGTGGTGATGGTGAGTATAAAGATGTTTGGTGATGGTAGTGCTGGTGGTGATGAATGTAAACGTGTGGTAATGATAGGGGTGGTGGTGATGTTGATCTTTATGGTGTGAGTTCATTCACATATGGAGGTGCTATTGTAGGTAATGGGTGGTGTTTGTGATGGCGTGATTGGTCATTATCGTAGAACTTGAGTTGATTCTGATATTGGTCACAGTGCACCGATGTAGGTTTGTACCAAGACTGAAGGCATCTTCAATCTTAGTACGCCTGAGGATGTATGCAAAGTGGGAGGCGAAACGTCGAAAAGGAGAGGGGGAGCGCTCGACGCAGCTATCCCGAAAACATGTTTATCAAGCAATCATAGTGTTGTTGTTGGAATTTTGTTGATGAATGTTTGTGTCGTTTCTCCTGGTGTTATCGATAATGGTGATTAGGGCCTTAATGTTGCCATTGTTGATGGTAGTTTTAATCATAGTCACTTGATGGCGATTTTGTCCTGTTGATGATGGCGATGGCTGTGGGGGTGACAACAGATGTGGTGATGTTCCTATCTCTTCTGACCAGTAATGTGCTGATCATGGGCACGTATCGTCGTCTGCAGCTGCTGATGCTGGTGCCGTTGGTGCTGCTGGTGATGATTATAATTATTGATCCTGACGTTGCTATAGCCTGTATGGTAGAATGCTGAATCTATTTTGGTGATGCTGGTGATGTCGCTGTTGTTGCAAATGTCAATGGTTCTTAATCTTGAGGCTGATGCTACCTACCGTCCGCCGTTGATGGCTACTGACGCTGCTGAATTTGCTACCGATGTTAGTCACATTGATGCCCCTTGTCTGCTGGTTGTGCCGCTGCTGCTGCTGATGCTGTTGTTGACAGTTGCTGCTAATACAGTGGTGGTTTGCGATTACCAGTTGAAACCTCTGCCACTTATTGCACACGCCGTGTTTTGCCACCGTTATGTCCCCTCCAGCCGCTCGCGACGGCGCTGCTCATGGTGGCGGCCCTGCCGGGTTAGTGCAGAAACAAGGACGCTTCGCAGCACGCGCTCGGTTCCACGTAATAACAAAAGGCCTCCCCCGACAGAGGGGGCCCGCGTTTTTGCGCATAAAAAAATTGAGCAAGCCGCCCCCCGGCGGCACACCACATCGGAGAGCGGCACACCTCCTTGTAACCTCCGCACGCCAGCGACGTTGACATTGTGGTGTTCCTGTCATTGCCGCGTTGTGATTGTCGTCGTTTTTGTTTAGGCGAGAGCGAAGCGAACGTCGGTGGTGGATTTTTAGCCCGATTATGCCGGGGGGAGGCGAGGCCAAAGCTGGAATGCGCGGTGGGCCATTGTGGGTCAAGGGTTATGGGTTAGGGACTAGGCCTGGCTGCGTACGTCACCAACTAGTGAGTATATGTTTATTATTGTTAGATATTTAGATGCTTATTATTACAGTATAATGTACTCCATGAGCTTGCAAGCTCTGGATGTGACATTCCTGCAACACAACAAACGTCAGAACTGAGTTATGGTCATGGGTAGTAGGACGGGTGTTAGGATGGATGTGAGGAAATGGAATAGGGGTATATGATGGTTAAAGTTTCAGTTTAAGACTTGACATGAGGCTAGTGTTTCAAGTACTGGGGTAAGGGTATGGTCATCAGTAAGGGCCAAAACTGGGCCTGGTGGTTCTGGAACAGGGCTCTGGTCGTAAGGCATTTATAGCAGGAACAGGGGTAGGGTTAAAGCGAGAGGTCGGTTTGCCTCAGGATTTAGGCTTAAGGTGTCAGGAAGAGAGGTAGAATTATGGCTAGGTTTGGGCCTGGTGTATGAGGTGTACAGGGTTAGTGTGTCTGGACCAGAGGTAGGGTTAGGGTAACTATCATCAGCAGGGGTATAGGTAGGCCTAATGTGTTGTGTACAGGGGTAGCGTTAGGGTTTATATAATATGAAACAGCCAGTAGACTTAAGGAAAGTGTCGGGAGCAAAGATAAGGTTATTAGGTGGCAGGGTGGCACCTCACAATGTCCTGCCCGAGGGGGGTTCGATACTCACCTCGGATGCCTTTCTGTGTAGCAGTGTAACATGTATGTGTGCTTCCCCTGTTCTGTATGGCTTTCCCCCAGGTTCTCCACTTTCCTCCCACCACAAAAAATAAACACAATTTGCCGATAATATCATAAATGTATTGGAAGCAGTGTCTGGCAGGTTGGCGCCGGCTGACCGCCTGGCTGACTACCCCCCCTGCTCTTTCTTCCTGCCTCCATATGCCCGCGTCATCTGTGACCAAGCATGGAATTTTCGTCCATTATGCATGGTATTATATTGATGGAAAAGCCTAGGCCTTGGTTGTGAAATACAGGGGTGGGGTTAGGGTCATGAGGTCATAATCCTAGGTTACGTGTGTGCGTTGTCGTTAATAATAATAGTTGCATTTATAGAGCGCTTTTCATTGTCATCAGCAGCTGTTTGATTTTGACGATGATAATTGCCTTGCCAACCATCGCAACGTCGCGGGAGTCACTGGCACCAAGGGTGGTGTGCATGAATACTATTAATATCGCCTACCCAAATATTACTCCTCCTGACACGGCACACCTAACGCTGACACCACACACTGCACCCTAAAACCGTGAATCGTCTGTCAGCCTCATCAGCTACTTTTTCCCACCACCCTCGTCATTGTTGCCTCTTCACGTTTGACTCTCTCATGTCTTTTTCATTTCACTCCTCTTCCATCATCACCTCCTGATAGCGTATTTCATCTTCCCACCACCCCCTATCATCACCTCTCTGTATCTACATTTGACGTCTCTCATCATCTTCCTCCCCCACCCCCGATTGTCACCTCTTCGCCTCTGTCCTCTTTACTGCTGCCATGTCACGATCAGTTTCTCTTCACGTCTCTCATCTTGCCCCTCATCTTGCCCCTCATCTATCCTCTTCCCATGATCGCCACCTCCTAGGCATTTCTCTTCTGTTCACCATCACCACGTCTTCACGTATTTCCTCGTCCTCCCAACATTATCACCTCTTCACATGTATTCTCTTCCCACTGTCTTCCCCACGCTATAAGCTTCTCGCAGTAACAAGCCCAGATGAGCCTCCTCTAGCGTTGTCCGTGGCTCGGAGAGTCACGTCACGATTCCGTCTCAATTAAAGCAGCGGCTTACACGAACCTCTAAAACGCAAGACCGGTTTAAACCCCTGTCCTTATTCCCTCTCTTTATTTTCTACCGCAGCCCCCTGTCACCCCCACCCCCCAAATCCCTGCGCCTCCATCCCCTCTTTCGTGCCGTGTTTATAATGCGCACTGCCTTGCTGTGCCCCCCCCCCCTTGTTCTCTCGCTCGCTCTCCCACTCGCTCTCTCCCTTTCTCTGACTCTCCTCTCGGTTTTTGTACGTTCTCTTAACAGAAGAGAATTCTGTCTGCACAATAACCGGCTCCCGGTTTCTTATGCTGTGCGAGGGCTCCTTTTGAATTGAATGTACAAAAAAAGAGGCATGCAGTGGGTGGGTGCTCCCTATTTTTCTCTCCTAGCCCCTTTTCTTGCCCCTCTCCCCGTTTTGTTTAATTCAACACGGGGCATTAAACGAATGGAACGCAATGGAGACGAATGCATGCAAACACACACACGCACAGCCTTGGCAGACTGCTGGGGTAAGTGCGGCTAGCAAGCAGCACCCCATAAAGGCTGGGACGGCACTCGACGGGGTGGGTGGCCAACACTACGTCCGGCCGCCTTTGTCACCTTTTGTTTACCCATCGCACCAAGTACTCAATAGAAGCTGAGTTCACCTGGCGGAAGGCCCAGGCCCAGTTCATAAAACCGTCAGTGGTGTAAGCCGTGAGCAGGGCTCGAACTTGGGCCGTGCATAGCCAATATACGACAAACACGTGCAACCACGCAATCCCAGGGTGGGGGCAATGAGTAAGGTGCAGGGAGTCAAGACTGTGCAGGGAGGTGCAGAGATTGGCTGTGGGTTGAGAGAGGCACTGGCATTAAAAGGGAGGGAGTGGGGTCCGAGGGCTGGCCCTGGGAGTCGGAGGTGCTGGGGGTGTGCTAAAATTTGCAGGGAGGTGCAGGAATTTAAAGGGAGGTGCAGGGAGCATTTGAGAGGTACGAGGGAGGTGCTGATAGGTGCAGGGATGTGCAGGGTGTTGAGAAGTGGTGTTGAGCATTGAGGTCCTCAACTCACAAGCCTCTTGGTCTGGCCCATTGTATTGGTCCTTAATTCTTAAACCATAACACTTGCTCTAAGCTGAACCCTGAACCCTAACCCCAGCTCGAACCTGAACCCAGGGTTAGAATATGCACGAGGTGGCATTAACAGCAACATTACCTTCATCGATCGACCGCTTCGTTATACCATGGGCAGGGGAGGATTGTGTTCACAGAGTTTCACTCGTCCTCATTCTCATCCAACTCCTCCATCCTTCCTCTCATCCCGCGCGCGCGCGCTCTCCCTCTCGCGTGATTATTGGATTATTGAGTGATTGGCGCGCTCTCGACAGCGGTAGTTGCTGCTGTTTCGTGAGACGCGCTTTTTAACGGATGGGGGGAGGGGGAACGGCGCGACGGAATATCACCTAATTTCAACCATAAATGTAGCCACCTCGCCATCTCGATCGTGCCTTCCAGATTTAATATTTTACTCCGACGTTTTGGACTATTCCTGAAAATGTACAGTACGGTTTCAAGTGGAGCGTTGCGTATCGAGGTTACCAAGTTCGCTTATGAGAATCGTTTGTCAATTCACCGGTGTTGGCCGATATAAGAATATTTAGTGTGTTAAACACTCGTACACCACGTCGGGTAGCGGAGGGTCTTACGACACAACATTGGCCATATTGTTATGTAGCCTAACCCTAAATCTCAATTACTGACGTTTTAGTCGCTGCACTCCGAGACGCTTGTTACGTTTCGGGACATCATAACAGTTCATGATAATAGTGATGAGAATTGTGGTTTCATCTTTGTTCAAGTTGGTGTTGAGAGCTTGTTTATTCGCGTTTTCTTAAGAGTTATTGATTACTTCTAGATTTATCTCATCTCATCTAATTGTCAGAAACCTCTTAGTCGTCCTGAGCCCGACCCTATCCCGACGGTTAGAGTTTAATTTTGCATAGATTGTTACTGTAAGTTTATCTGCACTTTCATTTTATGGGTTGTTACGTTGGTTATTTCAGACGTTTTTTTGTGTCGCAGAAATCCCGCATTTAGAGCTTGTGAGCTCATTGTGTACTTTCTGCTGTAATAATAAACATCTATTTATCTTGATGTTTATAGGTACCTTTGCTACTATACATATGTTTTTACCATTACCAGAAATGGTAAAAACCTTTTATTTTTGTTATCTATTTATTTATCTATTGCTCTGAAGAGCTGCTTTATTGTATCGAGTATTCGACACAATAAAGTATCGAGTATTCCTCATATCCCAAAAAAGCAGCTCTTCAGAGCAATTCTCGTACATCGAGCCGTAAAAGCTTGTATCAATATACAGATTAGTATGGTGACGATGTTGAGATTGTGGTGGTTATGGTGCTTCGTAATGGACACATCTGACACTGCGTTCACATCATTAGTGTGACCTGGAGTGACCTCAATTTTAGATATACAAGAGGACAGGCAGTCAAGTCATGAGCGGAGAAGAAGAGAGAGGGAGAAGGTCTTGAGCCTGGACTTAAAGCGGCGACAGGTAGTCTACAGCGTGGACTGCTTAGGGTGGGAGGGGTGCAGGGGGGTTGTTCCAGACCTTGTGCCCAGTAGAGGAGAAACAGAGCTCTCTTCTGGGGCGGGGGAGGGGGGGGAGCTTGGCTTTGTTGTGTTTCCCTGGGTCTCTTCTTAGCTACAGGTTTGGGTTCTCCTGGGCTCAAAGTTTCATTTGCTTTGTGGATTAGAAGCTTTACCGTCCTTACATTGGCATCTCACGATGATTGCGGCGACGACGGCGTGTCAAAGAGCACACAGCGATTTCGCAAATCACGGCCGGAGAGGACGCATATATACGTAAATAAAAAGATAAAACTCACCTGTAAAGCCTTACCGTATCATTAGCGCAAGTACTGTTAGCAAGCACCTATGAATGCAGCCTTTGTTTACCCACGCAGAGCTAACGTTTACCCACACACTTTGGGTACACATTTAAGGCTCAGTCAACCTCCGGGAGGCCCTGGACTGGGTCAGATGTTCGTCACTGGTGTTGGCCGTGGACGTGAATCGAACTTGGGTGGCCACGTTCGAGCACCTTGTGCTATGTGCGCGTGGCTCAAAGTGCACCTGGCCTGGCACAGGCACCATGGACACGTCACCACCACCACTTAGTGCGAACGGTGGTTGTTGTTGTTGTATGACATGGTGCTGGCCACCCACCCCCTCATGTACACCGTGCCGCCCTTTATAGGTGCTAGCTAACAGCACTTGCCACAATGGTCTCTTAAAGACTTGGGGGGGGGGGATTTGTATGCACTACTGAAATAGCGATACTAAGGCGGCAGAGCATGGTTCCTGCTGTGCCACCCCCACAAGTACCTTATAGTGCTTGTTAGGTACCCGCCAACAGCTATACGCGCACGTGTGTTGTGTGTGTGTGAGCGTATTTGCTTTCCACAGTTGCTCTTTCTGGATAGCTGTGTCGAGTGTTCCTTTTCTCTCCTTGACGTTTTGTCTGCCACTGAGGCATCATCAGGCATTTCGCCTCGACACGGCTATCCGCAAAGAATAGCTTTGGAGACAAATTGTCATACATCAAGCCGTGAAAACCTGCATCTGTACAGTGTGTGTGTTTTATATGAATCACGCGCAAAACTCCGTATGTACGTGTCGCTGTTTACATTCGTGCACACGGCATTGCGCCTCTCTTCATACGGCATACCTCTGCTGACAAAGTCTGAAGCCGGTGGCCCTGATGTCTCGTTGCGCCGATCGAATGTTAGTTTAATGTTATTGACCTTGGTCGGTTGTTTTTACGCAAATATATATTTGTATTGATGAGGTTGTTGCGGCTTGATGTATGAGCATTGCGCGTAAGAGCTGCGCTTTCGGAATAGCCGTATTAAGCCGGCCTCTCTCCTTCATGAAGGCATCAGCAGGCTCCGACATGGGAGGCAAAATGTCGCAAAGGAGAATGTAGGAATGCTCAGCATGGCTATCTTGAGAGCGCAGCTCTTTAGAGCTATTTTCATACATCAAGCCATAAAAACCTACATCAATACCTTATTCACCTTACTGTATAAATAAATGATGAGTATTTTATGGTCACTGCCTATGACCAGGTCTCCTGAAATGCATCCAAAAGGCTAAATAGATATTGAGTCTGTATAGTTTTGGGGGGGACCACCATGCGTAAAGCAGGTGGTAGAGGCTGCCGCAGGGAGACCGGAGGGCAGTGCAGGACAACCCATAGTTGTCCTATCCGGTCCTTCACCAACCCCCACTGGAAGTGGTTATGTGAGTGCGGTTATGTGAGTGCGTAGAGGAGAGTGGAGTCACATGGGAGCGGAGAGACAGGAGAGTGTGTGGAGCGAAGTAAAATGAGAGGGTAGAGGTGTAGCAGAGTGCATGGAGGGGAGTCGAGAGAGGCAGGTGCTCAAACCCATGAAAAGTCTTGAAGCCGGTGAGGTTGCAGGTGAAGCTTCTGCGAGTCAGGATCAAGACAGTCACCCACCGTGCGTCTGTAGGCCAAGGTCAAGAGGTCATCAATGGTCGGCGCCGTTGCTGCTGGTGCCACCGCCAACTCCTCGCCGCTGTGCTTCCTGCTCATTCATAGATCCCGCCGTTGTTTCTAGGCACGACATCCAACAGTGAAGGTCCCGCTTTTATGCCACGTCCTTGATGCCTGTCATATTACTGCTCCCGCCCATCGGTAGAAGCTGAGGCTGCCTGGATGTGATGCTAGTACATCGCAGGGCACAATTTTTTTAGGGAAATGTATTCAGCAGGCCAATTAAACTAGACAGCAGCGTGTCTTTAGATGGTGGGAGGAAAACGGAGTACCCAGTGAAAAACCACGTGGACAGAGATAGAACGCAAACTCCATGCAGCAATACGGCACCCGAGTGGGGAATTGAACCCAGGACCATCTTGTTGTCTGGAGCTGGTTACCACTGTGCGACCTTGCAGGTAGTACAGCCGATGTTTCTAACGTGGAAGGCGAAACACGATGGAGAGAGGAGAAACATTACTATCTCGAAAGAGCAGTTCTTAAGACAGATCTCACACATCGAGCCATGCAAACCTACATCAGTATAGAGTGAGAGTCGATGGCAGCCGACAGTGGTCAGTGTGACGGGCGAAGAGATGGAGCAAGCGAGGGAGCTGTGGATGGAACGAATGAGGGGATGGGGGTAACGTCAGACGATCGCCACCCGTGCTTGTGACAGCAGCGTCCGTCGCTGCCAAAGATCGGTCACAAGGTCGATCGACCACAGTTGACGATTACGAATTTGTGATTCTTTTTTTCTGCGTCGCTCATTGAACCACCCCTGATGAATCGCGCTTGTGTTTGCGCGAAGCTGATTCTCCCTCTGTCTAATGAAACGAGGGGTTTGTATCCTATGGGTCGGAGGTTCCATATTGGGAGGACCAGGGATCGTGGTAGGGGGGGCCTTGGCTCTCAACCGCTCAGTAGACTTTTCCTCCCAGCGTGAATGTCCTCTAGTTTTACTTCGGCTTGTCGATTTTAGACAGATTTATTTATTTTTACCAATCCGATACAAGCATTGATTCGTGCCTATATCCAATGGTTATGGTTACGAGCAGAGTATGCACCCTACAGGTGATCATGTTCCAACACATTCTTCTGACGTCAGATTAAAGGCATAAGAGAATTGATTATACTGTCGTGCAAAAGTGGGAAATGAAAGCAGAGAAGTGTTAAGGTTTCGGTAAAGTAATCAAGAAGTGGGAAGTTAAGCTGAAGTAAAACATAAAAGCATTGGTGCCGTACAGATCCAGTTTGTGCTCATGAAGGATTCAAACCTCATACCCGAAGTGTGGACATACATATAAACATACAAACGCTTGCTTCATTATAGAGTTTTGTTATTTATATTTAACTTATTCATGCCACTAGATTTTTTATATTTACAACCATTCCGATACTGAGATAATTCCCACCACTATAGATTCTGCAAACCATCGGTATGGAGTAGTTATTGCACCGTGCTCCAAACTCAGCGACCTGAGTTTAATTTGCTCGGCACAGCTAACATATGTGACAAGTTACATGTCAACACGTTCTGTGCCACCCCAGCGGTTGGCAACACTTACTCACCTGACCGGTTGGGTGAAGTTTGGTGAAACAACCCTCATGACCAATACGGCATGGGCAGGCCTTCATCCAGCAGTGGATGGGTAAGTGCTGTAATTTATTAATCGTATTTATTAATGACTGTTATACAGATATTAAAACACAGTTCTGAGCAAAACCAGTTGTTGGCATGAGGATGCCTTCAAAATTGGAGGCGACCTTCGCGAAGGACAGAGAAAGAACGTACGACACGGATAAGCCGAAAGAGCAGCCGTGAGTTCAGATAAATCGACATTTATTATGCCCGGCGATGGACTGGCGTCCCGTCGTCGGGTGTATTCCTGCCTTACGCCCTGTGTTTCCGGGATAGGCTCCGGCTCACCGTGACCCTATATAGGATTAAGCGGTTCCAGATAATGAGATGAGACATTTATTATTACAGCAGAAAGTACCCAGTGAGTTTGCACGCTCTAGATGCGGGATTCCTGCGACACGACAAATTTCCATAATGACCAACGCAACATTTAATTGCTCGGGCTTTCTTAGGTTCTCAGCGGAGTGGAGCATTGTATCGTAGTCAATATGCAGAGCCGTGGTGTGGGAGTGTATAGCAGTGTAGACGCAGGGAGGGGACGAAGAGTCATCTGTAACCACGAATGGGATCAGAACGACATTCTCAGCTGTTCATGTTTAAACCAACGAACCGACAGGAGAGGGAGTGTGAACCCAATCGAGACACAGCATGTTCACGTTTGCTGTTAATAATGTTTGCACTTCGAGTGCGCTTTTCACCCGAGGATCGCACAGCGCTGCACAGAGCTGTGGAAAAACCGGCATGCAACAACAACAATAATATCTGAACGGCATATCAACAACTTTTAGATGAATTCCAATTTTTGGGTGGGTCACGTAAAAAATGTTTGTTTTAAACCCCCACCACCCGAGAACGGCCAATTAGTAAAGTTTGTCAGCGTGAACAAAACGTGTCAATTTTTAACTATCTCAGCATACCGGTGTGTTGAAGAGCAAACTCATAACATTTACAAATGAAATACGATGTTGCAATCAGCGTCATCAGGCAACGCGCACAAACTTGGGACAAGTTCACTTCAGAATAAATCCTTTTTTTTGTTAAGTGGCAACGTGACTGTTGATTCGTACCACTGTGGTATCTACGTCATCTACAATGCTCAACTAATGAACACTCGTTTATTAATTGGCTGATGATATCATTTTATATATAGGAGGTGGTGTATGGCTGGTTGGCGCCGGCTGACCACGTGGCTGCTTTCCACCCCCCGCATCTATGTGGTTTGATGTTATTGGCCAATGAATGAGGGTTTTTTTAGCTGTGGGAGGAGATCGGAGAATCCGAAGGAAACTGCACAGAACTGGGGGAGAGAACACACAAACTCCACACAGAAAGATGTCCGAGGTGGGAATGGAACCATCACGGGCAGGCTCTTATTTCTGTTAAGAAGCGCGGATGTTGCCACTGCAAACTCACCCTGCCACCTAAGTTTATTGAGCCAGACTAAGGCATGTACCAAGTGCAATAGGCATGTTTAAGATGGGGTGAATGTTGGGGTTAGGGATGGTTCATATTTTGGATCTGACCTTGACCAGTAATTAATAATATACTGTAGTTGGCCGATAACATTGTAGCATATAGGACGTGGTGTCTGGTGGCCTGGTGCTGACTGACCATCTGAATGACGACTCCCCTCCTCCCTGCAGTCTCCTCGTGCTTCCGAATCCGTGTCTTATCCATGACCATGAGTGCAATTTGCGAAACTCGATATGAATTGTACTATTATTATCAGTGATATATAATCACTTACCTACCCAGGAAAGTCACACCAAGTCTCTAAACTATTTAGAAAGAGGGCTTGTGCTACATTTCAGTTTTTGGGTAACACCAATGCGATCACACGTGTCTCGCTATGCGATGATCCCGGACAACTCAGATACAACACATGCAGGTGAGGCGGCGGAGAATATACAAACTCCACACAGACGTCCGGATCGGGGAAGCGAGCTCGGATCCTTTTAGCTGTGAAGCACAAGTTCAACCTAGCTAGCAGCAGCAGCTGGTGGTGTCCGGCTCCTAACAGGTGTGGGCTGGAACTTGGCATACGAGATTTATATAGAGAGAGAGAGTCTTCGTTGCTCGCTTCGATAATCTGTCGCATCACGTCAGACCGCAAGGATTCCTCGTGGCTAACCCCCCTCCCCTCGCCACCTTGACCTCCCTTCCCCCTACCTCCCCCCTACCTCCACCTTCCCCTCTCCCCACCTTAACCCTCCCCCCACCTTGACCCTACCCCCCCCCACCCCTCCCTTCTAAATTCACAGCACATCGAGGTCACACATGGCTCAGCTGTGAGACGCGCATGGGAGAGGTAATGTCTTTCAAAGCGCTAGTACGGTCCAGTAGATGTCACAATTCCAGTGCGGCCCACTCGTGACTGCCGCTGCTACTGATGCTATTGCTGCTACGGATACTACTTCTGCTGCTGCTATTGATGCTGCTGCTTTTAATGATGCTGCTGATTCTGCTGCTACTGCTTCTGCTGCGTCCTTACGCCCATTGTCGCGACGTGATCTGATCTGAAAAACGACGCCATACGTGGCGTTGGCATCGGCTGATCAGGCGCAACACGATACTCAATTACCGGTGGTGATGCCGGTGATGGCGCCGTTGGTGGTAATGCTAGTGGCAGCGGTTAGGTGGGTACATTGCTTTGTTTTATGCGGGGCGGGTGGGAGGTACGGTCACCCAGTGGTTAGCGGAACTGCGCTACAAAGCAAGTGAACCGAGCCCCTACTCATGACCAATAACTGACATATTTGAACTGCCTCGGCCTCATGACGAGTAAGCTGTGTAGTAGGGAGACAAAGGCGGGTAGGCATAGTGCTCGCCACCCATCCCCTGTGTCATGTCAGCCCTCGTAGACGCTGCTCACTAGGAGCAATTGTCACAATAGTCTGTTAAGCCTATACGGGATTGTTGGTATATTTGTCTTTGTATTGATCTGTGTATTCGCCTCTACATGCATGAGAATTGCTCTCAAGAGCTGATGACGCTTCCGACGTGGGAGGCAAACCATCGTGAATGAGAAGCGGAGGAAGGTCAACACGGCTATCCCAAAGGAGCAGCTGTTTAGAGCGATTCCCATCTTTGCCTTAGTCTGTTTTGTTGTTCCCCGTGCGCTGTTCGCTCTGTTTACGTCCCCTCCCCCTCCCATCCTTTTGTTTTGTTTCTGTTCGGCGACGCGCTCACCCGTTGCCTCTTATGACCGAACAGCTGTGCGGCTGCGGTGAGGGTGAGGCTGGGGCGGGGGCAGTGGGGCACGGTGCCGATGATGGTGATGATCCTGGTTGCGGGTGCGAGACTGTGGTGGGTGGGGAGGCCCCGCTCGATGGGGGTGGGAACGCCGGCCGTGCCAAACTCACAAGCGTTGTCGTCGTGGCGTTTTGCTTCTCGGCGCTCGTGCTGTCCCTGCGGAGTGACGGCACCCAGCCGCCGACACGCCGAGGCTCAGGGGCGTGGGAAAGGCTCGTTGTCCCGGTTGTTGTTGGTGAAGGCCTGGTGCTGCAGCGCCGTTGCTGTTTTTGTACCGTTGATGGTTCAATGGTTGATGGTTCAATGGGCAGCCTCTGCGGCGGAATGAGAGGTGCCTGTGTGCAAAGTGAACCAAACACTTGCTCACTCACCAAGCAACCCGCTGACCCAGCTAGTAATTCACTCACCCACACGCCAACTTGCTCACCTTGCAATATACTCACTGACCGACTAACCCACTTACCCACCAACCAACCCATTTATTCACTCTCCATCCACTCACCCATGAACCAACTCACTCATCAACCGACCCCCTCAGTCCCACCAACACGTTGACAGAATGCACTCATCCACCCAACAACCCACTCACTCACCAACCAGCTCATTCACGCATCCACCAACCCACTTGCAGACCCACCAAGTCATTTACTTGGCAACCCATTCAACCACACGCTCATCCACGTAAAACCCAGTTGCTAACCTAGCAACCAACTCACAACCACCCACCAACCCACTCAGTTGCTCGCTCACCCATCCACCAGCCCACCACCTCATTCACCTAGCGACCTATTCAACCACACTCACTCACTCACTCACCCGCCCGCCAGCCTACGGGGTGTACGGTTGACCAGGAGGTCGGAGGTGTGTCGTTCTTCCAGCGAATCGCCCACCCTACTTGAATTCCCCACGCCCAATCAGGCGTCTGTTTGTTCTGCGAGCTCAAAAAAAATCTCTTAAGCACTCTACGGTTCAACCGAGTCCAGGAAGGAGACGGGGGGAGGGGGAGGAGGAAGACAACTACGCCACGCCCCTTATTCTTGGCTGTTTTTCACTCATTGTGCCGGTACAATCGACCAATGGAGTTGATTAATCGATTAATATTAAGTCGACTTTTTTGAGCCCCTTTATATTTAGCGGCCGTACCCACATCCTGATGAACATCCCCCTTTCAAGCTTGAGTCAGCGTGACGCAGCTGGAAAAGGTTTGTCTACCTTTCATGGTAAAGGTGACTCACCGTGACGATGTCAGGCGTTCTCGTAATCAACGGACTCTTCATTGAGTGATGGTAGTGACGGTGCATTCCGACTGATTTGCGTCTGCATGCTGAGCGGTCAACTTATTCCATAAACGAGCTGCATTCTGAATATAACTATCCATATGACTGCCTTCCAAAGGACAGCATATGTGTGTAGTGTCCTGGCAATATTGACAGTGTGACACTGAGGTCGCCCCAACGAGTGGAGCCACTCGGTGGGGACGAAAGCGCGACACCACTCGTCATGTTTGACAGATGAACGGTAGTGGCAGCGGCGTTGTGCAGACAATAACGACCGTCGTAATTCCCCGATTCCGATCACCGATTACCGGAATCTCAGCAAGGCTCAACCCTGACACACGGTTTGTGAGCTAGTGGCTCCTCCCTCTGCGAGCTCTCGCCCACTTGCAACCCAGCCACGCCCACTCTATCACTAGCTCTACCCACAGTGGGTAGCCCCCACCCGCTACTGAGACCCCTGCCCACTGTTCAGTTAACCACACCCACTACCTGGGTAGCTCCGCCCACCACCCACGCAGCTCTGCCGGGTGAGCAGGTGAGAGGACAAGGGAGCAGCTGAGCGAGTGACGGATCAACGATCCGGGCTGTGAATTGTCGAACCCTTGACGATTGGCACCCATGATGGGCGACTCTCGGAGGAGGACGGCAGTGTTTGGCGATGGCCGGCTCGTATGTTAATAGGCGGAGGAGCCTCCTTCACCCAGGGCCTCCCCTAGGGCTACCGAATAAAAGCCTGTCTCCCCCCGCGCTGCCTGCTACACAAAGGGGAAGCCTCACCTCTTTGTCGCTCGCATTGTCGCGAGGTTTTGTTCGCGGGTTTTTGTGATGGTTATTGTTTCACTACCCCAAAAGTCAAAATTGTGAAAAGGCCGAGAAACAGCCTAGCCAGAGTGGACGACGGGGGCAGAAGAATGCTCTAAAGGACACCCTGCTTAAAAATGTATATGTAAAAATGAGTCAACCACCATATTATTATTTGCATTATCTCCTCCCTAGATCAGGTCTTGTCCATATTAAAGACTCACGGGCTTGCGGCGCACTCACTCTTGCTCGCCTACACATTCACTTAGCCACCTGTTCACTCACCACCTTACTCACCCACCCACTCATTCACTGGGCTGCTTACTCATCCACTCGTTCCCGTGTATTCTCGCTGCACCCCGCTCGCCCGTTAACCCTGGCGACTCAACACCTCGCTTATCCTTTCGTTTAGTGATCCACTCTCCCGCTAATTCACCCTGTCATGCACCTGCTCGCTCGGCTGCTTATTCACTTTCTGGGTTCACCCCAGCCACGGGATCAATTGATGGTAGGTAATCCCACCTCCACCAACCATTTCTAGCCAGTGTGGTAGAAGAGTGTCAGTCATCCTCTGTTGGAAGGGCTGTCTCTAGCCCCCTGTGTTTGGGGCATCTCTCCCGCCAGCGGTGGCATCAAATAACAATTGCAGGTCTGTGCCTTTACCTCTCTATGCGCATGTGACAATTTACGTCACAATTTAGTCATCAATTTGCGCTCCGTCTGCTCTGCTGCGTGACTCTCCCACCGAGCGGCGTTTGTAAATGAGACCGGCGTTTGTAAATGAGACGCAAAGCTCGAGGGGATGTGCCGCGGCTGAGTAACGATTTCGCTGCATTAGTGTAATTATTGCTGCCGTTCGCTAAAACTCGGGCGCCCTGCGCTCGCTTCGAACAGACGCGCACGTCTATCCCAAAGAGAAATAACAGTAATAGTTTGCCTCTTAGAACATGGCGCTGCCGCACAGTGTCTATTCGCTCTCGAAAATAAACTGGGGAACGACTCGCGGAGTAACCACAAGAAGCCGGTGTGGGGGGCGGAGATCGACAGGCGGGCATGTGCGGGAGAGATGTGGGGGCGTTGGCCGTGCGCGGTCCCATTAGCTCTGTAACGAGGGGGGAGGAGGATAATGCTCGGGAAGATGATCCAATGTGAACAAAATTCATTGTGTTTCTGTTAGTGACTTGCCACGTAGGAAACCGGGGCACGTGGATCAGAGCGCGGCCACGCTGGCTCCCTAAAGGGGGCAAACATCGCGGCCGCGATGTTACTCAAAGCGGCCTCCAGAAGGACGTCCCAGTTCCCGTGCGCCTGGCCCATCCGCCGTCGTCAATATCACTGCTGTTAGCATTGCCGCCATTATCGCCAACTGAACACTGACAGTGTAGGTCAAGCAACTCCTTGTGACCGACAAAGCGGCAAAGAGAGACAGAGTTGCCCTCATTCAGCGGGGGATTGACAAAAGGGAAGTTGACTTATACAATTGAGCGGGTGGGATACTTTCCAAGGTAACGCGCACACTTGTCGTGGAGCATCACGCCACTGGCACGTTCACGGGATTGTTCTTTCTCGTTGCACCAAAGGTTGTTCATGCAGCCCCGTCGCTCCCGTTTGTTTCATAACCACCGCCGCTGTAACCGTTCCAAATTACCGCCTCCCTCCTTCCACCGCTCCCTCTTTTCTCTGCGACATTCTCTTCTGTCAACTCCCACAACTCACCACCGAAGGAGCCTGCCCCCACCTCCCCCACACACGCGCACACATCGGCCCCATCCCAATCTCCAGCAAACGGGAGGAGAATGCAATTTGTGCGCCTGTCATAGCTAAGTAATGAGCTATCGATCCACGCAAACTTGACCTTTGGCGCCGCCCCAGGGGATGCTGGGAGCCAGGCAGGGTGGCGGCTGGCTCCCCCACTTCCTGCCCATCCACCAATTAGGTGTCGCAACTGCTCACCCCCTACACCCCCCACCCCAGCTGCCCCCTGCTGCCCCCTTAAAGCCAGGTTGTAATTTATTGATAATAGTGTCGGTTATGTGGGAGAGGTGGCGCCGCGGTTGGCACGCCGCGCGATGAACGTGCTTGTCTGCGCCATCCCTGGCAATCGGTGAGCATTATCTCTTGAATATATTTATTAGCAGGACATGAAGTGATTGAGAAACAAAAACTAACGCCCAGAAGTAACCTCGAAGCGACAATATATTGTGGATCGTTGGTTACCATATATCTTTGGACGTGGCATTGTTTCTTCACCCGCGGAATCCCGAGCACCCAGAAGATTATGCGTTGATACCGTTGCTGCCACGTTGGCCGTGGTATGCAAGCACAAACAAAATAAATACTTAAGGAATTGCAAACTTTGTCTTAATAGGTGGTGCTTTGCACAATGCCCTTTCATACACTGCGTTAACACATTTCGAGTGATAGTAATTGCTCAAAACTTTGCCTGTTTATTTCGTTCTTCTAAGGCTACAATATTACGTTAACCAATGCATTGAGTTTGTTTATCGTGGTCCCAACAATTCCTCAACACGCCACTACTGGTGGAAGGGCCTATGCTCGACTCTAGAGCAGGGCTGCTTGCATTTTTGCACCTCAAGGCCCACGTGAGCATTTTTTCTACAGACCAATTAGCGGCGCTCGCGGCCCAATGATAGCTTGCGACCCACCGGTTAAGAATGGTGGATCTGAAAAGGTCCTCTTCAGCATTTTGGGCCTACTTTTCTACACTGGCAAGATGTCATTGAAAGATCTAGAAGTTACGCACGCTTTACCCCACCGTTACACACAGCCTGCCAGTTATATTTTCACCCTGGTGAACCCCAGGGGTCCCCTTGAATGAGACCGATCCAACTTAGGTAAGTAACCGTGATTCGGCACGGAAACTCGGCAACACGTTTAATAATGTGTGGCGTGCGCAATGAAATCGTAAATGTGGCGACTCTGTTGTGTTGAGCCCTGACCCCTGGGCTCAGTGAGTTAAGGGGAGGGAAATTGTTTTTTTTGGCAAAGCTTTGAACTGAGTAAGTATGTAAAATTGATATATCTACGTGTTAGCGATACGATGAGCCGCACGCCAAGCGAAATACCGCCCGGACGAAATGCCCAGCGATAAAAAAAAATTAAAATAAAAAACAAAAACACATTTACCCTGCTGTGGTATAGCGGTGGTCGGTGCACGGGACTTGCAATTCAGAGGTTGTCGGTTGATTCCCACCTCCTGGGGCGGTAATTGAAATCACAGATACAAATTTTAACATCCGTTTCCCACCCACCACTCACAACCTCACTTTGAAATGTAAACGCATTATGGGAATTGCTCTCAAGAGTTCCTTTTTCAGGATAGCAACTTTTGGAGGTCCATGCACCGATTGCGCTGCCAGGGAACTGGCGCTACCCCCCCCCCCACCCCGCTTCTCCGGGCTCTGTGGAAGGGAGCAGCTGCTGGAGAACTGGATCAGGTGAATCTTCAGTGGGAGGAAACAGATGGGGGCGTGGGGGGGCAGAGGTGCATTCTGGGGAGAATGTACGATTACTGTGGAGACGGATGCCTCTTCTCGATTCCGGATCTGAGAGAGAGGCGGGGGGGGCAGAGTGCAATAGAGGGGAAAGGAGAGTGCGAGAGAGATGGAGATTGGGGGAATGGTCGAGAGTGTGGAGAGAGTGCGAGGGAGGACAGGCTCGTGCTATGAGTTACTACTGCACTTGTTGTGAATGGTTTGGTTCGCTCTGCCGTCATGGCAGTTGATAGCAGCTGTAAAGTCATTATTCTTTGCGTCATCGTCCTCCCAACAGGGGGTTGTGGCACGATAACTTTGCACCTCTCCACTCACTGAGCAGCAGTCGCATTATGTACAGATCGACTGAGAGGGGTTACAGAGACAGAGGCCACCGAAAGAGAGGGGCCGGAGAATGATGGGCCGAAGAGAGACGGGCTGAGGGGGGCCGAGGGGAGAGAGGGGTCGGACAAACAGAGGGCTAGGGGAGAGAGAAGGCTGAGGAGAGAGGGGCCACGGAGAAAGGGACCACGGAGGGAGGTGACAAAGAGAGGGGCCAGGGAGAGAGGGGGCTGCGGTAAGACGAGCCAGAGAGAAAGGGGCTGAGGAGAGAGAGAGACACGGGTGATGTACGGAGGGAATGCGCGTTACAGTGGGAGAGGGAAACATTGGCATTGCTAATGAATATGCAGGCAGTGAAGCTGCACCAGGCATCACCGAGGCTACCGAGAAGAAGAGGGGAAACGCCACACAGGGACCCTCCACTTGCATCAGGGGCCTATGCCAACCACACTCCACTAGGGAGAGAGCGAGACGAGAGAGAGGTGGGGAAATAGATGGAGAACTTGACAGAAGGTAGCGAGTGAGGTCGGACAGACAGATGGAAGAGAAACGGAGAGGGACAAAAGTAATTGAGATGGAGGTATGCCGGTAAGAAGTAGTTGGAGACACCGAGAGGAAGATCGAAGTTGTAAGGGTAAGAAGTGAGTGTGCTGACACTGCAAAGAGACCAGGAGGTGCTCTCTGTGAGAAGCAAACCAGAGGCACATTCAGACAAGGGTACAGAGCTTGAAGACACCCACACAGATACAGAGCAAGACCAATACGGAGACGTGGAGAGAGAGAGATGCTGCGAAGGAGAAACCTGGGAGAAAGGGAAAAGCGGAGAGACACGGAGATACAGCAGAACGGCACAGCGGAGGGGGGAGGGCAGGTGTATGCGTCTTGCCGGGTTTTACCGGCGCGTGGTGGCG
>JAZEWT010000018.1:13624998-13656148 GCA_036362905.1 Mordacia mordax
CCCCCCCCCCCCCCCCGTACTCTGCGATGTACTGGCGTCACATCCTGAACATAGCCTCGCCTTGCGCCCTCTGCTGGCATAGGCTCTACCCCCTCGCGACTGTTTAAGGGATTAAACTGATATCGATGATGAAAGATGAACAAAAGGGTGTGCCGGGTACCTCAGACGGCAGAGACGCCGAGGACCTGGGTTCAACTCTGAGTCACAGCCGTCCAAGCACGGTGATTATGCTTCGTTCTCAAGCGTATAAAGTTGATCGTGTTATGGAGTGGAATAATATGATAGTACATCCACGTCTGGTCATGGACGAGACACAGATACAGAGGTGTGAACAAACCACAGAGAAGTGGGAAGAGGGGTAGTCAACCATGCTTCAAGCTGGCGCCAACATTTTCCAGACACTGCATTCCGTATACTATAATGTTATAGACTAATTAAATTTGGAGTTTTTCTATTTGTGGGAGGAAATCGGAGAACCCAGAGGAAACCCACGTGGAACAGGGGGAGAATATACAATGGTAAGATTGCAAGCTCAAATCCTGGGTCGGGTGCTGACTGAACACATCATCATCCCCCTGGGGTCTCTAAAATGAGTATCACTTTGTGAGATTGTCAACAGCAGATGTCTTGGTGATAAACCTGCCCCTGCCGTAGGAATGTGGAATTTTCCCACCACTAGCTGTAGTGTCTCCTTTGATGAACAGGTCTTTGGGGAGATTTCAGAAAAATACCGATCCGAAAACCCTCTGCCTAAAGAAGGTTGGCGTCAGGAAGGGCTCTGCAGTTCTTTGAGCATGGAAGTTGAGCACTGTCGATGTGGCTGCTGCCCCTCGAAAGCAGCTGCCCCTGCGGGGGCCAGAGAAAAGAACATCTAGCAGTGGTAAGCGAGAGTTGGACGCCACGTAAAAGGGCGTCTGGAGGAGGCGGGTCGATCCTAAATCCTCAGCAACACTCAGCGGTCACTTGGAGACTGAGTGCGAAGTTTTTCGCAAGGGAAAGGAATTTGTTTTTGGTCTCCGGCTTCATAGGGGGTACTGAATGGCTGCGGCGCGGCTGCAGAGAACAGTTGGGCTGATATGGTGCAGGAGGATGTGGAGCTGAATAGATCTACCGTTGACTAGTAGCAGTGGTGTCAAGATTATCCGGCCTCTGTGGAGGAGGCTCGTGAAGGACACTACTGGGCAGTTTATTGTGTCGCAGGAACCCCGCATCTAGAGCTTGTAAGCTGACTAGGTACTTTCTGGTGTAATAATGAACATACATCTAGTTATACGCTAGAATGGCTAGATGCTCACAATAGCGAGTTGGCGCAGTGGGGAGTGCAGGTGGTGCATCTGCCAGTCATCTTAGGCAAAACCCATGATATCCAAGTCTGTCCTGTGATCTCCTGCCAGTAAGTAGTAAGCTTTAGATGCTTCACGTGGCCTCAACGTACACCTCGCCTGGAACGGACGCTGTAGTAACTGCACTTAGTAGCAACTGCACTTAGTAGCGAATCCGCGGTTGTTGTTTGTACGTATATGCGTACGCATGTTTACCTGCATATACATGCATGTATATGTGCGTGCGCACTCGTGCACGTGTGTGTGCTTGCGTTGCATACATACACACGTAGGGGCAGTACGGTGATGTAGTGAGTAGCGTTGCCACCTCACAGCAAAGAAAGATTGGCTTTTTAAATCAGGTACCTTGCTGTGTGGCATTTGCGTCTTCTCCTCGCGTCCACGTGGGTTTTTGGTTGATGGTGCTGTCTAGGTTTATTGTCCTGACTAAATATGCCTCAGGGAGATGTTGTCACTTGCTTACTCCCTGCCTGCTGGACAACTGTTAAAAATAGCTGCATAGCTCATTGGTTTCTTCCAGCTTGAATACCAACTGACTGCACGAACGTGGGCCGCGCGAGTGGACCTGCGGGTCGAGCGGTGTCGCGACCGCCTCGTTAATTGTGAGGGAGGTGCGATCACGGCCGAATCTATCGGCTCCGTAATTAGCCCTTTAGCCACACACCTGCGAACCCATTTGCACTGATGACCTGCACGAAGATTCCCCTCCGCTCTCCCTCCACCACCCAACCACCACCCACTCCCCTCATCCGCCATTATCCCCTCCCCTCCTCCACTCCCCACCAACCACATAGGTCATCGCATTGTGCTACAGTTTGGTTTTAAAACTTTTCTCCGTTTTGTGTCTGGCTGGTGTCGTTTCGCCCAGTGAGCTGATAAAGCAATTTCCCTCCCCAATCGTTGTAAGTAATTGTATTGTTATATTTATATTTAGCAGCCCAGGCTGATGTAACCCGGACAAATTATCGACAGTCTAGCCTAGGGCAACCCAGCTTAATTTGACCCAAACTAGCCTATCCTAACTTACCCCAATGTAATATAACACAGCTTAGCCTAATTTAAACCAATCGGATACAACACAGCTTAGCCCAACTTAACCCCTGCTTAATGCGACGTAATTATGTAGCACAGTCTAGCCCAAATTAACCCATTCTCATACAGTATAACAGACTATCCAAACTTAACCCAGCTTAACTTAATCTCCTATGATACAGCTCGGCCTAGCCTAACGTAACCCACACTTAACCCAATCTAAAGCACCAGACTCATCTAAACCTTGCCTAAGTGGTACGTATACGCACGTAACATAACACAGGGGGTGAACCGCTGCCAACTGAACTTCATCTAACCTAAGCAGCCCAACCTCCATGCAACCCAAGCCCTGATCTAAACCCTATAACCCAAGCCTTGCGCGGGCCCTCAAGGTGCTTCGACTGGGCAGCGAGGGCTGCTGACGCGGAGTGGCAGAACATGCTCCTTGGAGTCCAGAAAGCGGCCTGAGACTTGAGTTACTTAGCTACACAGGTTGGTGAAGAAATGGGGGGGGGGGCGTGGGTTTGGGCCCTGCCAGTCACCTTCACCAGTTGCCGTAGGAACGGCCAAAATGACTGACATCCTCTGTGGGTTCGGCACAGCCCTGAACTGTGTAATGCGGAATTAGTTATTTATTTGTTGCGTATGCCTGACAACTTGGGGGGATTTTGCACTTTCTGTGTGTATTGTTTCACTTCCTCGTCCGTCTCGCCGCCGTCTGCTGGTGACGTCTGTTGTGGTCGGTGTGTGAGCGCCTGATTGTGGGTAGGTGTGAACGATTCCGTGAACGTCTGTTCGAGAACCTGAGTGTGTGTTAGTGTGTGAGTGAACATGCGCGCTAGCAGCACCTAACCCTACAGTCTGTTAAGGCCATGCGGGAGTTCTTTGTGCATGTCATTTGCCGCTCATATCAGTCAACCCATGACATCTGGGTCTGTCCTGTGGCCTCCTGCTAGTAAGACTTGTGGGAAGTAGTGGTTCAGCCGTTGGCACGCAGTGCTACGAACCTTGCAACCTGAGTTTGGTTCCTGCTTATAACCAACATCGGTGACGATTTTCCGATCGAGCCTTAAATGCAGTGTGTAAACAACCTCACGGGAGACACAGGCAGGCGGGCATCGTGCTGGCAACCAACCCTCTCGTGCGCCGTGATGGCTTTAAAGGGTGCTCTCTAATATCACTGGACCCTACAATTTATTAAGATTGTACAGGATATCTTTGTCTTTACTAGTGTGTATGTGTGTCAAATGCTAGTGATCTCCGGCAACCCATGACACCTGGGTCTGTCCCGTGACCTGCAGTGAATATGCGATAGTTTACGTGACCTCAGTGCATCTCGCCTGGCACAACTACCGTGGTGACGTGACCGGCGAATGGCACTTGTTGTGTACATCGTGTGTGAGGAGTGCTGACGCAGTGAATTATGTGCTGTGGTTCGAACTTGATGGCCCGATTTCGATTTCCGCTCACGGCCAACACCATTGGCGAATATATGACCGGTTCTGACGTCCCCCCCCCCAGGTCGACGCGTCCATATTTGATTACCTCGTGTGGCGTGTACACATCAGCACCGGTAAGATTAAGATATATATGTTTATTATTACAGCAGAAAGTAGCCCAGTGAGCTTGCAGCTCCACGTGCAGGATTCGTGCGACACAACAGATATCCGAACCACACAACAACGCATTAAACCAAAGAGCAAGCCGTTTTTCGTCGGGTACTCCGATTTCCTACCACCGTCCAAAAACACGCTCCTGCTTATATTGCCCCAAAAAGTATGTCTCGCGATGTAATGGCGTCAGATCCTAGGTGTTCCCCCGCTTTACGCCCTCTGTCGGACGAGATAGACTCCACGCCACTGCCCCAACCCTGTGCCGGATTAAGCGGGTATTGATAATGAATGAATAAAACTCTAACCGTAATTTTAAAAGTAATCAAAGGTGTCTGTGCGTGGTGCTAGCCACACCACTACACCCTGAGTGGCCTTTGCAGGCGCTCGCTAACCACACTCAATATTTATTATATTCACTGATAATTTAGCATTTTTAGATTGTAGTTGAAGGTCTGATCATGTTTTGCTTGTTGTTCTGCAATGTTGTGTTTCAAAAAAAAAAACCCAAAAAATGTTGTTGCTGTTGATTTTCCATTCTGGTGCCGTTGTTGACGTGCCGTTGTTGACGTGCCGTTCTCTCCGCAGATCTATGAAGCGCTTTGTGACCCTGGGTAAAAAGCGCACTCTTAATGCAATTATTATTATTATTTGTGTCACTGTGTGTGTGTGCACCAGTGGCACCGATGTTAACACAACCATGAGGTTGGGATCCTCATTCACGTTTCTTTGTGAGCCACCAACCCTGCTTGAGAAGCACTGGTTCTTTCAGTCTTGCACCACGACCAGTACCCCCAATAGCACGAGCACCACCGCCAATCGAACCCAGCGGCAACAGCATCAGCACCACCACCAACACCACCACCACCAGCACCGCCTCTAGCACCACCTCTAGCACCACCTCTAGCACCACCAGAACTTATATCACTACTAGTACCACCAGAACTTATATCACTACTAGTACCACCAGAACTTATATCACTACTAGTACCACCAGCATCAACAAAGCTCCCCCATGTAGCCTTACGAGACTGCAAGGTTAAGTGCCGTTAACGAGCACCTATGAAGGTCGACACAGCGCACGAAGGGGTGGGTGAACAACACCACGCTCGGCCACATTTGTATCCCAAGTGGCAATGTTTACACATCGCACAAGGTACTCATTTGAGGCTGAGTCGACCATCAGCATCACTACCATTACCACCACCAGCATAGTCTCCTACCAAAATCTGCAGAATCACAACTCACTCCACCACGAACACCAGGTCCTCATCAGGTCACACCTCTACCATACACAGATGCTGCCACAGCTGGTTGCCTCCTGTCTTTCTCCCCAACTCCACCCTCCCCTTTTATCGCTACCGTTCGTCAAGACTTGCTGAGCTTAGTGGTGGTAGCAGCGTTCCAGCCTTCATAGGTGCTCGCTAACAGCACTTTTACCTCCAGTCTGTTAAAGGCTATAAGGGTGTCCTTTTCCTTGGTTGCATGACGTCGATGCTTTCTCATGAAGCCACACGCCTGTCGGTGAATGTGGCAGTGCATGCGTGTGAGTAGATAAATGATGCGCAACAACCTAGCATTTCCCGTTTATTCCGTCACACATTCGAGAAACTACATTTTGAAACTTCGGCTTTCTGTTGTATTGATGGAAGCAGTCGTAAACGCAGTGGAGTGGCCACATTCCCACAGAGATCGTACATAGACACCTGTAAACAAACATCTCTGGAGATTCACATCGACCACTGCGTAGTCGTGTGCACTAACGTGGTACCCGCAGACTGAAACAGGACTCATAGGTATAACTGAGTACAGGTAGTGCAGCTGAACACGGGCTTATGGGCCACGAAGGTCCAGGCAATGATGGGATGGGGGGGGGAATGTATGTGTCTACATGAGTTCGAATGACTATATAAGCCCGTCAGTCACGATGGAAGTATATATGGGTCTTCATATTTGTTTACGCGTTTGTTGTGAGTTTTAAATTATGTGAATATTTCTTGAAATATAAGGGTCTGCTTGTAAGTCTGCAGGTATTTTTGTAATTCTATGGATCTTTGTGAGTGTATGGGTGTGATTCTTTGGAAGTGATTCTGTGGGTCCCTATGTGAGTATGTAAGCCTGTCTGGATAATGATAATTGCATTTTTATAGCGCCTTTCACCTGAGGGTCACAAAGCGCTGCACAGAGCTGCGGAGAGAAAGGAGAGTCAATAAGAACGACATTATAACGGAAAATCAGCAACAATAGAATTTTGGGGGTTTTTGTAATGTACACATCGTTTAAGAACATGTAAAATATAATCTGACTTTCAACAATGATTTTAAAATGCAAAATTATCAGTGGTAATAATACATATATGGGGAAATGGAGTGTCCAACTCAGCCATTATGAACCGACGGAGCCTGGGGCCACATTGCATTATGTATATTTTTAAATTCTTGCTCACCAAGAGAAAACCTAGCCGATCTCGTGCGTCGACACACGGTCGCCGAGTTTCTCTGTCTTGGCATGCGAGCGAGTGAGTGAGAAGAGGGGGAGAGAAGAGGCTCGTGAAATGTGGTTGGGCAGATGCTTAGCATGCCATCGTTGGACAAGAGGGGACTACAGTGTGAGATTTGTTGCACCACAATGCAAGCGGGCGTGCATTCAAAACCACACACTTGAAATGTCTCGTTCACTCGCTTGCTCGTTTTCTTGCTCGTTTGCTCACTCATTCACTCACTGGTTCGCTCGCTCGTTCATTTGATTGCTCACAAGGAGCAAAAACACACGGCCAACACAAAATAAACGATGGAGTGGATGGCGGATGAATGGAGGCAACTAGTTCCAAATGTATGCGAAGCAAAGCTCTATGTCTGCACGTATTAATAAAATAAAGTTTGTTAGTCCATTGGCTTAGTGATTTCACGTCTACAGTTTTGACATCATGAGTCTTGTCAGCAGGCATGTTTCTTAAGTGACTGCTACTGGAATTGCTCGTGTGAGTCTTTGTGGGCTTTTCATGAATAATTGTACAGTTTAAAACGTACAATTTCACCCTTGTCAGGTTTAATGCGTTTTTCACCAATTTTATGTCAATCATGGGTGTTTGACTATACATCACCACCCTGGTCATTGCAGGTTTGTAAAGATTATGGCTGGGTGAGAAATATTTTAGATTCAGAGATCTTTCGCCAGGGATGTTCGTCATGACTGGGATTCGAACTCGGCTTGCTGGTGGTCGCGTGAATAGCAAAGTGCGCTAATGGCTGCACCACTACTCTACTCGTCTTTGTTGGCTTTTCTAAGATAAAGGATTCTGCCATAGCATGCTAGTGACTGCACTAGACTTGCAGTCCAGAGTGCGAGAGTTCGATTTCATCTCCTGGCGTGGCAGTCGAAACAACAGATCAGGCTTCTTAACCCCTCACCTGCCGCCCAGTAATATAAGTGGATAGACCATAGTTCATTGCTTGAGGTATGGCAGAATGAGGATGACGCCACCTTTTACAGTAGCAAACGGGCAATTACAAGACTGCACCTTTATACATTTAACGTTTACTGGACCATAAACGTTATTTTCAAGACGTGGCATATGCCATATTTAATTATTCCCCTCGCCAAATATAAAGATCCCCCCTGTGTACCTTAAGATACTGTATGGTCAAATGCTGTTAGCAAGCAGCACCTATGAAGGCTGACCTTGCACAAGAGGTGGTGGGTGGGCAGCACCACGCCTGGCTACCTTTGTCTCCCCAGTAGAGCCCAGTAGAGATGTTTAAACACTGCGCTAGGTGCTAATTTGAGACCGAGTCGACCTAGGGGAGGCCAAGGACCGATTCGCATAAACTTCACTGGTGTTGGTAGCTATGAGTGGGAATCGAACTCAGGGAGGCCAGGTTCGTAGCGCAGCACGCTAAACGCCACACCGCCACCACTCCCCACCGCCACCACTCCCCACCGTGTGCACGCGCACGGACAGTATGCGCACTGCCGTAGCATTCCCCGTTTGAACTTCAACCCGTTAATTAGATACGCTACAAACCTATTGACTGTTCACGTCATGTTGGAGTCATTGTCGCGGGGTCAAAGGCCAAGGGTTGCTTTGGGGGAGGAGAGGGCGTGGGTGCAGAGCCCTGTGTCACATGGCTACCGGTAGCCACGGCAACTGCTGCCCACACTCAGCCGCCATTAATCCCCCCCTTGGCCAATGGGCTCTTTGTCGCAGTTCGAGGGCGACTTTTCATCTTTAAAAAAAACCTAATTGTGTCGTTGTCATGCGTTTTATCCCCCCCCCTTCTCTCTGCCTTTCATCTTTCAGGACGAGAGGTGGCATGCCTCGACACGGCTGTTAAATGCGCGTTCCAAAAACATTTCTTTCTCCACTTTTTATATTTGGCCGGTTTTCATTCGCCGTGAAAATCGGTCCGGGTGAAAACCCACCAAAAGCATTCTTGAGGATTTAGAAACAAACAAAAAAACCTTTGGTTTTTATGGCCCATATCATAAAGCGGAAATTCCACATTCCTGTGGCAAGCAGTAAATCGCTCCATATAAATGGTTTTCCGGTAATGGGAAGAGGAGGGGCGTCAGGCGCAGTGGTTGGCTGTGCTGTGGACCCGATGACCTCCAGTTTGATTCACGGTCAAGACTGTAACTCCAGGGGTTCTCGAATTGGCCCTCGAAGCAACCGTCTTGGTGATGGTGGAGGTAGTCATAATAATGATGGTGTTAAAAAAAGGTAATGATAATGGGAATGGTTGTGCTGCTTATCACGATGATAATGATTGTGCTTACAATGATGGAAAGTCATAGCGGTCATGATGATGATGATGGTGGTAATGGTGATAGTTATAGTAATGACGATGGTGGTGGTGGGCCTAAAATAACAATGACTTATGAAAATAAACTCCAACTAGGATTTTAAGCTTGCTATGTCCCGGACTCGAGCTTAGACCCCACAGGACCACTCGTTATTAAACGGGAGCACGCGTTTAATATTGCACATTTTGTTTGCGTCTCGGCTGTCGTGTATGGCCCGCGCCGAGTCGCCGTGGTGGCCGCGTGTTTCCCCGTGCTATTTCAGACTCTGTGGTGACTCCCGGTGAGAGTAGCTGCTGCGTTCCGCAGCGGATTCCGTTTCTCCCTCTACACTCCCATCAGCCATGTGTTTGTGGGTGTTGTGACTCAGCGGTTAGCTTACTGGGCTACAAACCCTGCGACTCGAGTTAGAATCCCGGTTCACGGCCAACAACAGCAACGAATTTCTGAACCTGTCTTTCGGCCTCATCTAGGTATATTCAGCCTCCAATGAGTACCTAGTGCAGTGTATAAACTTTGCCACTAGAGACAAAACTGGTCAGGCGAGCTACTGGCCACCCACCCCCTCGTCTGCGGTGTCAGTCTTCATAGATGCTTGCTAAGGCATGTGACCCTGCAGTTTATTAAGACTATACAGGACATCTTTGTTGTGAATATGTTGACTACTTACCCCCCTTTGTGTGCCAGGCTGGCCTTTATAGGTGCAGCTCACTAACAGCACTTGACGGTGTGGACATCTTTGTCTTCCCTGATGGAGGAAGGCCTTTTCAAGCAGTTAGTACCGTTAACGATCCCGCAATGCGGTAATGCACTGACCACCTGCGCATCCGCTGAGTTAATCGCTCCATGTCCGTGGGAAGGCGTACTCTTGGATGCTTCTGTTGTCTTGCACTATACTTTATTTACAAGCAATACAATTTGCCATTATTTTCCTTGTCCAGTGCACACGTCGCGTCAACCACGCACACGTATGACAATCGATTGTCATGCAACTTATGCAAATCACATGCAAATGATTCGCTGTTACTTTGGCCTAACGAAGCAAAAATAAAACCGCATCTGCTACTCTGCCACCCTCTCTTGGTGGCAAATTCCGAACGCTCATTACGAATGACACAATTACTATTGCAATTGACCCCAGATCTGCCCAGCGGCACCTGTCCACCCAACAATCTACAAGGGTACACCATGGGGTGGCTAGTCTTCGTGTATTTATGGCGAATGGCACGATTTTGGTCGGCTATAATTCTGTCCCTACCGCATTCGCACCTCCTCGTGTGCAGGTGCCGAGTGGATGATTATGAATTGTGAGAGGTGGTGACGGTGGCGATTGCTGCTCGAGGGGATGCCCTGCAGCAGTGGATTGACAAAGGGGTTGTGATTACTATGGGGGGTTTTTCTCTTTATATTAATATGTATGCTTTGCGTGTGGCAGAAATCCGCTGGGCCAGGTATCGTAACCTCACAAACGCGATAATGAATCCCGGAGTGGCTATGGCAGGTGAAGGGAGAATTGGGGAGAGTTCACAGCTCTCCTAGAGAGCAACAGGGGAGCTCTTGGAAAGAGAAAGAAAGAGCGTCTCTCCTCTCTCGGCGACACTGTCCTCCCAACTCTCTTCCCCGTGCTCATGATCTCTAAATAATAAGGGCACATTACCCTCAGGTTCCAGAGTAGGTGAGATAGTGCTACCGTCTGCTGAATGAACCCGAGGACATTTGGAATGATATCGGATAGAGTTGAGCGATATCCCCTTCCATGGGCTGCTATCACTTCCGACTGCAAAATCTTTTTTTCCCATTCTAAGGCTGTGACAAGCGAACCCCGCCGCAGGTAAAGAGGCACCCAGTTGTTTTTCCACAACAGAAACCGTAGCCGTGCCGTGCCGTGCCGCTGACATGGTGAATCAGCCGGGATGTGTGTAGATGAACCTGCGTCCTCAAGGTTTCCTGATCAATCTCACAGTTAATATATCATCAAGACCTTGCACCTTGTCTCACTTAGCCCTTGGCCAGATTGAAGTGTCTTGTGAGACAAGCTCGGAATGGCTTTGTTCTGATTCGGCAGTATAAAATCACCTGCTCTTAGGTACCCGTGCTGGCTCGAATAGGATGTGCCATTGAACGGGGTATAATATGAAGTATCGTACTTCTGTGCAAGAGCGCTAAACATATTGTTTTTGTTTTACACAATGTCGGTTGCATCGTCAGGGAGGCAAAATTACCCAAAAATTTAGGAAAAGGAGGGTGGGTTGTAAGTGATTAGAGTGATGTGAAGTGTTGTTGGACAGAAGGTGATGAACAGGGTCAGGGTTATAGGGCAGAGATATGGCGTACGTTTGTCTTGATAAAAACAGGTTGGCTCATTGCCCCATTTAATCCACACCTCTTGCAGTGTCGGACAGATAATGCGTGTTTCTGTAATGATCGCAACCATAATAATTACAATATAATTGAAGGCAGTTTCTTAATCCATTGCTGGATCATGGCTCCCCCCCCCCCAACGTCACCATCCCTTACAACAGTGCTATGACGTGACGATCCATCTGTTTGCTCGTGAGTTGATCGAATCGCTCCATCTTCGGCTGTCAAGTCTGGTCACCGGTCTCGTCAAGTCGGCCGTCGTCCCTTGCCGTCAGATGTGTCTCGCCCATGCTAACGAATATTGTACAAAGGGCTTCACACATCATTGGTGTTTTCACGCTGAAGCCTATGCCTGCGGGTGACACTGAAGACTCTGGTTGCTAATAATAATATAATAATTGCATTTAGAGCGCTTTTCACCCGTCGTGTATTACAAGATCCACGATAATCGTAATTTTCTCTGCTCATATTCTTTGTCTGCTCATCGTTTTTTTATACATTTCCTGAGAAAATATATCTGAAATAACAAACAAAATTCGTATACCGTACAGGACATGCATTGATGTGCTTGTTTACTAGGAGATGGAATTGAACCTGTGACCTCTGGAGTGCACGTCCAGTGTGATGCTCACTACACTACGGCAGCTTGCAGGATTTCATTATGACCATGCGTTTTAGCCAATGACAGCCTCACTGAGACTCAGAAACTCATTTACAGGAAGGTTCTGCCAAGCTTTCACAATAGTGGGGCGATGTTTACACTGCGGCAGTGTCATCCCAACTGAGTAATTTGAACATACATTTTCAGCATTGGGATGTTTGCACAATTATGTGCGTTTGAGTGTGGGGGGCCACCTTAGCTGTTTCGATTCACAGCTGAAGAGAGCGAACTTGGTTTGGTCAATGGTAATGGATCCAAACGTTCAACAATACGACTTTTCAACCAGGCCTCACTGTTCTTGGAACCGCAACGCAATTGTTTCCCCCGGTTAACCCCCCCCCACCCCTCGTTCCGTGCCACCCGCACTCGGAGAGAAAAAAACCTAAACTTGCGTCGCGCGCTATGCGCCGGCGATAAATTCAAACAATTACACAATAATTTAATTACGCCTTAAGAGCCGCCGATTAAGCAGTGACCACTTGGGCTTTTGTGCCGCCGTTTAGCGAGCGTGATGGAACGATCGCAGATGTTTGTGCAAGGATCGGTGCGATCGGGACCGTTTAATCGCCTTAATGAATCACCTGCGTGCCGCGTTGGTCCGTCCGTGTTTACCAAGCGTCTGCTACATCCTCTGTCCGTCTATTTGAGCGTCGTACAACCCCTCGAGCCTCCTTCTCCTTGGAAACTGGTGGCAGCCGTGGTATAAAAATCTAGCCGTCTGCCTTAATAAAATGTACCGATTGGCTGATGCCCACGAAGACTTGTTACGGGAATGCCGGTGGAAGTCGAAACGTTTTTTAGAGCGGGATGCGATCGTGTTAAATGAAGCGATTTGAGAGTGTTAAAGTTCACCCACCCCACGATTCAATGAAACATCCTCGTATCGAGTCAAGATCAAACTCGCGTTTTATACTATGTTTTACACCACTGCCCTCTGCTGCCCGCCATAGACCTCCACAGCCTGTTTAGGGTAACGTTGGTCGCCCATGTCAAACACTGGCCAGACGGAACCTTTGCTTATCTTTCCGAGCTTGTGACGGGATCGGGGCGCAGTGCGGCTGGTTTGGTCGTAAGATCGCCATCCCGCATTATGCGTGATGAGCCCCCGTCACCGCTGCTGCTGGTGGCGCTACCATACCGCACGGTCGCCTTAACGAAAAAGGATCGATTCGTGAACTGCGTCGTCGAACTGAGTCGTAATAGCACGTGGATGGTGGTGGTGGTGGGGCGGGAGTTGGGCCAGGGGGATGGTTGAATTGTTAATCTCAGATTGAATACGTTATTGATTTTGAAATTGAGTCGCGCCAGGGTCCGCTCCCAGTATTCGATACCAGCGGCTTACTTAATCTCATGCCAGAGCCGCTCGTGTGGTAAACGCCAAGTTGGGGGGGGGTGAGTTGACAGGGTGACGGAGTGGAGAGGTAACGACACCAACAGGGGGCGCGCTGTGCTCCCTGCAAAACAGGACGAGGCCCGTCACTGTGCGGCACGTGCCACGGCGCGTGACCACCGCAATACACGTGCCACGGCACGTGACCACCGCAATGCATGTGCATTGCGCCTCCCAGTCTTATCTAGACAACCAACAAAAAGGGAGAGCTAAGTTTAGACGACTGTTTTGTGTATACTATGATACAAGCGTTTGTCTTCGCCTCTTACGTTGGAGGCATAAGCCTATGATTTATCAACTTATGGTTATTTTAGTTTTAAATGTAGGAAATTGTTTGTCAATTGTCTACTTGGATGCTGGAAATAAAACTGTCGTCATCCAGTAGTAGATTGACAAAAGGGATGTGCATATGCAGTAGAGTACTGTACACGTGCCTTTAAGAAACTTGTTCCCATTGTTTCAAACGCCGTGCCGGAAAATAGTCAAACCGGCGAGCTATGGATCGCAAGTCCTGTGCACTCACCGTTACACCACGGGATGCTGATGATGACAACAATGAAATGGTAGTAATAACGGTCGTAGCGACGACGAATGTTGATGATTGTGATGATACCGGTCACGATTCTGATGCTAATGATACAGATAATGATGGCGATTGTGACGCAAATGATGACGATGTTGATGCTGATACGAATGATGCTGATGACTATGATGAACCAATTCCATTGAACCACTGCGTTTCGTCCTCACTTTAAGCTCCGCGCGACAGCTAATGAGCCCGTCAGCTAATGAGGCCAGGAGCTCAATTAGCGCAAATAGTGCCCCTCCGCCTCCCTACCGGGGAGGGGCTGCTGGGAAATCAATACGCCAGGCGAAGTGCCCCTCTTAAGGCCCGATTACTCAGCCTGCCTCTGGCTGTAACCTTCCACCGAACCCAGGCGCTAACCTGCACTGCACAGCAAATTGCATTAAATGCAGCGTTTCTGCATTAACCACTTCATTACAATTATATATAATAGAGCTTTGTCATTCTTTGCATTGTACAGATAGGTATAAGGGTATGTATTGCATAGTACAAGTAGGTGAGTTTATATTACATAGTACATGTGGGGTTATGGATTTATATTACGCAGTAATAATCGGTATATGATTGTATACTGCATGGTACAGATAAGTACATAGGAGTATATTACATAGACGCTATAGCTTTATGGGTGCCTTGAGCGAGCAATCATAATGCGTGTTCACAGACAGCCTTTCTAGTAATCCACTGCTGGATGAGGGTCACCCCACGCCATGTGGCTCGTGTGATCATACATCGCTACTCTAGCCAGGAGGAATCTTTTGAAGTAGGGGGCAGCATCAACGTCAGAACATGGAAGTATAGCACAGCAATGGGTTTTGCTACAAGTAGTGTAGCCCAGCATTCCAGCGGGTATTCCCCACCGTGCGCCCTCTATCGGCCGGGATAGCCCCCCCCCCCCACGACCCTGTACAGGATTAAGCAGCTGTGGGTACTTTTTGCCAGTATACATATGTAACGAGCAGAAAAGGTTTTTACCATTTCTGGCAATTATACGCGTGTTAAGATCTTAAAACACCAAAATAGACACCTTTCTGAGCTAACTGCCTTTTGGCAACATCTGGCTAACACTGATCATCAGGCTCAAAAGAAAGCCATGTCTGGTGTAGGCCAATCAGTTTGAAGGACAATGCATATTTTATCAGAGCTTCCTGTTTGCATATTTTGCCACACGTATGTATGGCTTTTGCAAACTAGACACTTTGTGAAAAGTGTCTATTCTGGTGTTTTAAGATCTTAACACCTATATAATTGCCAGAAATGGTAAAAACCTTTTCTACTCATTACAGAATTAAGCAGGTATTGATAATGAATGAACCTACAGCAGATATTATGAAATGGTGGTCATCCAAACCAGCGCTGTCCAGGCTGAACCTTTCTTCGCTTTCAAACTCTGATAAAGCCGGGTGCGGGCCGTCGGTGTTGATGGTGGTGGTGGATGCGTCAACGATGGTGGTGTATATGGGCTGGCAAAACAACCCCCTCCGCCTAGTGGTGCCAGTCGGTAACGCTGTGGTTGCTGCTCTCACCACCTACACAGCGGCAAAAGGGGCTTGGGACGGGTGCGGGAGGCTGGTAAACCCCTCACCTTCAATTCAATTACCACTATATCACGTGAAAAAAATAGATTAACGTAAGTCTGTGCCGGAGACCCTGAGGGGAAGTCGTTTATGACGTCTCCTGGCGAAACCCCATGTAGCGGAGCCAGAGGACTAAGTTCCCACCCCCGGGGTTCCTTCAGAATCAAGAAGCCGCTGCGTATGGCCACGTGGAATCTTCGAACGCTCGTTACGGAAGAGAGGCTGCCACTCCTCTGTCGGGAGCTGGATTGGTACCGCCTGGACCTTTGTGCACTGCAGGAGGTCCGGTGGACTGGCTCAAGTTCCAATCAGCAGGAGGGGTGGACAGTCCTTTATTCGGGACAGAAAATTGCCAAGCAACAGGGAGTGGCTCTCCTTCTTGATAAAATAATGAAAGGGGCATGGGAACATGGTAGTGAGGTATGGAAACCTGTTAATACCAGGCTACTTTGGACTCGCCTCCCTCTAAATGGGAGGGGAGGGATGGTGGTGGTGGTGTCTTACGCTCCAACTGAAGATCAACATTAGTGGAGGGATGCAGGCAAGGCCGATGTGTCAGATGCCTTCTATGACCTCCTGTCCCAGGTGTTGGCTAAAGTGGCCCCTCGGGATAGTCATCCTGCTAGGTGACTTTAATGCCCGAGGGGGTCATGATGCAGACACCTGAGCTGGATTGATTGGAAGGCATGAGCCAGATCAGCTCAACAACATCGGTAGGAGGCTGCTAGACTTCTGTGCAACCCATAGGCTCGTAATAACCAACACGCTGTTCTGTCATCGGCGCATCCACACAACATCTTGGGTGCATGCCAGGTCCAAGCAAGACCATCTGCTGGACTACATATTGGCGGAGCAGCGGATGCGGGCTCATGTCCTTGACACCAGGACCTACCGAGGAGCTGATCTGACCTCTGATCATCGGCTTGTCATCTCTAAGAGCCGCCTGCAATTCTTCAACAGAAGTGATGGGCATCCATCAAGGACCCCATTCAAACCCATAGTGGCCTGGTCTCGGTTAGCTCAGGAAAGCTTTAGAAGAGAATTTCATTATAGTTTGCAACTTGGGCTGACGTCGTCCCCCACTCCTCCCAATGGTGACGAAAAATGGGTGAGATTCCGGACTGTTACTCATGCAGCTGGAGTTTCAGCACTGGGTACACAGTCCAGACCTCCACAGAAACCCTGGTTAATGGAGGTGTTCAAGCTAGCTGAGAGAAAACGGCAGGCCCACTCCCACCGTCTACAACATCCCATGCCCGAGAATGAAAAGGTTTACCGCAGCCTTCGCTCGGAGGTTCAGAGAGCTGTGCTGCGTTGCAAGGATGAGTGGTGGTCGCGGGCTGCTGAGATGGAGCCTGCCTCAGTAGCCCGTGATCAAAAATCACTCTTTAATTCCATCAAAAGTTTGACTTGCAATGCTGCACCGATTATGCTTCTTAAGGGAGAAAAAATGTGATCCAATCTCCAAACCCCAGAAACAAGTTTGCAGATTTGTAGAGCATTTCTGTAAAGTCTTTGGGGAGGGGAACCCACCCGGATCATATAACAAAAACGTGGTACAACATGGGGGTGACCCTGCTGGGGTGGTGGTACCTCAAATAATGGAAGAAGTAGCCACACCCTGTGAGTGGCTGGCGGAGATGCCACCGATAGAGGAAGTACGTAAGGCGATCCAGAGCCTGAGACCAAGAAAAGCAACGGGCAGAGATAATCTTCCAAGCGAAATTCTGAGTGAAAGGTGCTGCTTGTCTGCAGATTACCCTGCACGACATTATTAAAACTGTCTGGAGCACAGGAAGGGTCCCACAATAATGGAAGGATGCCCTAGTGGTCCACCTCTTTAAGAAGGGGTACCACACCGATTGTATTAACTACAGGGGCATCTCGCTCCTCAGTGTGCAAGGAAAGGCCCTAGCAAGGATCAATCAATATCGCCTTGCTAGGCACGCTGAGGAGAGGTTTTACGGAACCCCAATATGGTTTTTGGCTGGGGCGGTCTTGCACAGACGCCATATTCTCTGTCCGGTTGCAACAGCAGAGATGTAAGGAATTCCAACAGAACCCGCATCTCTGCTTTATTGACCTGGTCACGGCCCATGATACCATCAGTAGGTCAGGGCTGTGGATTGTTCTTCATGCTTTCGGGATCCCTGACACCCTGCACACCATCATGGAGTACCTTCATGAGGGTGGGCAAGCCCGGGTAAAGCTACGTGGTCAGGAGTCGTTCCATTCCCCGTTCATCTTGGGGTACGACAGGGATGTCCTCTGGCGACTACATTATTCAACATCTTTTTTGACCATATAGTTCGAGAGGCTTTCCTTGGACGTTCCGGTGGAATTTCCATCTAGTACAGGTACAATGGAAGGCTGATCAATGCCCTGGTGCGGTCATGGGATGGCTCCCTATTGGCCAACTATGTTGTCTCTGCTGGTGATTTGGTGATTGCTGCTCATTCTGAGGAGGAGTTGGGGGCTCTGCTATTGAACCTGGCGAACGCCACAAAAAGGTGGGCTCTTACCATCAGTCCCACCAAAATAAAGCACCTGTCTGGGTATTTAATGCCACCAAATACTCTGCTTCTTCAGCTCTCCATGAGTGATGGCAGTGTGCTTATGGCCGGTTACGGTTTGACAGCAGAGGTCTCGCTCTGAATCAGTGGGGCAGCATTATCGTTTCATCGGCTACATAACGGTGTGTGGAGGCTGCCTGACCTGTCACTCCATACGAAGCTTCGGGTCTTCTCAGCTGCAATCATACCCTATATTCTCTATGCTTGCGAAACGTGAACCCCCCTGGCGGAAGATTTGCGCCATCTTGAAACTTTCCGGCTTTCCCGCTTACGATCCATCCTGGGTTCAACCAGGTTCGATTGTGTGAGGAGCTCACAAATTCTGGAAAGATCTGGACAAGGTCCTATTGGTGAGCTCCTCCGGCAGGTGAGGTTGCGGTGGCTGGGTCATGTAGCCTGCTTGCCCAGCCACCGCATGCCCAAGCAGTTACTGTTTGGCCGGATAGAGGGGATAAACGGGCGTGGCACGGGCTAAAGAAGAGAGGGACTGATGTGGCATACAGGGACCTGGAGCTGAGTGGACTTGCTAAAGACTAGTGCCAGTGGTTTCAAGATCGACCTCTATGGAGGAGGATCGTGAAGGATGCTACGGGGAAGTTGGAAGCAGTCGCCCTCCAACAACAACAGGGCGGAGGAGCGACACTCACAACAGCGAGCGGAGCGTCGGGTCTGTCCCGTGACCTCCTGTCAGCGAGCTTTCGACATTTCACCTGGCCTCAAGGTGCATATGGCCTGGCACAGGCGCCGTGGTGATGTCACCGCCACTTCGTGGTAAATGGCGGTTGTTGTTATATGTGGTGCAGTAGTGTGTATGTAAACAAAGGCAGCCGGCCGTAGTGCTAATCACCCATTCTGTCGTGTGCCGTGCTGGACTTCACAAGTGATTGCCAACAGCACTTAACCCCATATGCTGTCAAGGTTATAACAGGGGACGTTTTATCTTTGGTGTTTTAGCGTCACTCTGAGGCATTAAAAATAATAATTGACTCCTAGAGCGATTTTTACCCGAGGGTCACAAAGCGCTGCACAGATCTGCAGAGAGAACGGCACGTCATCAACAACAACTACAGAACAGCAAATCAGCAAAAAGTGGGGGATGTGACAGATAATAGGGAAAAATAGGGCCTACTGATAAAAAGAGTTTGTACTGCCACAGTGATAGTAGAGCTTTAAATGAGGCATCATCCTGACAAGATTTTAAACAAAGCCAGCGTTACAAAATAAATAAAATTCTACCTTCAACTGTGTCTGGAATTCTATAATTTCCAAACTCATCTTAAACTTCATGGATGGCAGCTCTTGCTGTTGGGATTCCTCAATCAGGTTTTCTCCTTGGTCTTCTCCGCATGAGTCTGCAGCTCGGCATTCGCTGTTTTCAGACAATGCGTGCTCTACAAGAGCTCCACTAATGCTTTGTTCTCCCCAACTTGTCTCTCCAGATCCATATTTAACTCTTCTGCTTCATTCTCATGTTGCTGCACGATCTTTAGTGCCTTTATGCTCAAATTAACATTGGTGCTCATCTCCCATTTCATGTTCTGAGGTAGATGTTCCACATTCCTATGGCGAGGTAAAATATATCCAAATTACAACCATTGTTAACTCTCCCTGAGTGATAGTAATTTTATCGATCGCGCTAGGATGATGGGTTTGTGTACCCTACCCCAAGTAGGATTTGAACTCGCAACTTTTTCAGTTGTGAGGCAGGCCCTTGCTAAGCCACCTGACCGGTAAAATTCTGTTCATAGTGGTGTTGTGTAAGTGGTAGATTTGTGGTTGTATTAGCAGTGATGTTGTGTGGCTCGTGAAGTTGGGTGAGTGGTGTTCTTGGTCATATTACGTAAGTTGTGTTGTGTGTCCGTCATGTTGTGTCATTGCTGGTCGGTCATTAGTGTGTTAGTAGTGGCCTTGCTATTACTGGTGGTGTCAGCATTGAGGATTTTTTCATTGCTGGTTTGTTCATATATTCGCTGACAGGACTTGCCCTAAAATGATGTCGATGTGTTCACAGCAGTGAGTGCGGTTCATCACCAGAACGTTAACCTTCACAGTGATGACAGCGTTTTCACTTTTATTGCCAGCAACGACAACCGCTGCCGGTGGCTGCTGCTTATACTAGCGCTACTGGCGTCGGTCGTGCGGTCTGGCGCTCTGCGGGAACTGCGCTGAAAGCCCCTGCGGCTGGGATGATGCCGTCTCGTCGCTCGGAAGAAGCGACAAGCACGGAGATCGAGAACTCGTCCAAACCCCCCCAGCCGCATCCCTCTCATCAGCGCTGATGGCTATGTTCATTAGATGCGCTCCCGAGGGGGCCCATTCATTAGAGAAGTGCTCCCCCCACCCGGGACCCCTTACAATATGGTCTGCCCCGCAATACAAATGCGCTCCCCCTGCTGAGAGGGGGCCGTCTCACTGGCGTTTTTTTTTATGGGAGGGGGGGGGACAGGCTGGTGAGAGTGGGGGGAGATGAGAGACAATTGGCTGAGATGGGATGTGATTGGATGGAGAGGTAGGTGGAGAATTTGAGGGCAAAGTGGGGTTGTGATGCTGGGGGGCACGTAGGGTTTTAACGAACCGCCTTTGTTAAGAGTCCTCTTAAATACGTGGCCCAAATGTTGAGAGCGTAAAGATTATGGCTTTCTGCTTATGTAGTAATTAGGGTAGGGGTGCGGGTGGTGGTGGGGAGCGATGGGTGGATGAGATTGGGGGTGGGCGAGGTGGATGGGGAAAATTGGTAGGGGGAGGAATTTTATTATTGTGGTTGGCGACCATTGCTCCTCCAAAACCGTGCTGTCTGCACAGTTCCGTCCACAGCAGTTACCCAGACATCGTTCCAAACCTGTACGGTGGAGACCTGCTGCTGCAGCAGTGGTTTGTGCTTGTAATCCAGAAAGCGTGGGTTTGATTCCATCTCCCAGTGCAGCAGATGAATTTGTGGAGTTAGGCTACTCAAATAACCCCACATCATCACCGACACGACCCACCTCGCAGCTTGTCGATCGGAGAGGTGGTGGCAAGTATGGACCAAATACCATCTGAAGTGGAATCTTTCGAGTTCCTATAGGAGACACTGCTGCCAGCAGTGCTGTGAACAACAATTAATAGTCGTTTAAATCCACCTGGGCTACTTAGGGCCACCAAGCTTACCAGGGCCACCTTGGCCACCCTGGCCACGTGAGCTGCTAGGGTCACCCTGGCCACGTCAGCTACCCGGGGCCATTGAGGGTCACTGAAGTTACCCAGGGCCACCTGGTCCACCTGGTCCACCAGGGCCAACCCAGGGTCAGCTTATCGACCGATAGCTTATCCCAGACGGTATTCTGATCCCCCTTCCCCTCGCTGCGACAGAACTGACACGACCCTCGCGCACTCTTTGTTCAAAGCGTACACGCAGACTAGAAACAAAAAAAATGTCAACGTTTGAAATCTACCAGCCCAGCACGCACCATGAATTTAAACTTTTGAGGTAATGCCTCTTAATCATTGCCACAAAGTCAGCAACACGAACAGGCGGTTTTGAAAATGTAAAATAATAGCGTTCTCGGGGTTTTCTGCGGCTGTGGCTCGGCATCACTTTGCGGGTGTTGTCGCCACTGCCACCGCTACCTCCCGCCGATACTGGGTTTTTGTTGCCGTGAATGTGGAATCGGTGTCACGAGCCTCCATTGTGTTTAAGACCACGTGTGTTTAGTTAAGTGGGCGAGCTCCGCAACCGTTAAAATTCGACGTTTGATAAAAAAAAAATTCTCTTTGCAATGTTGTACGTGTTACCGCCTCACGTGTGCTTTGAATCTTTTTTGCGTCCCTAGTTAACATTGCCGTTCATTATTTACTTTAGACATTAAGGCAAGAAAAAAACGAGTGGTCACCGCATGAGGTCGTTGTCCAGCCAGGAGACAAAGCGGTTTCCGCTGGGAACTCTTCTAGTGAGCAGTGCACCATCCAGTGTTGCACGGCAACCCTGGGGAAATAATTTCGCACGGACTATTTCCGTCCGAAATCATGGTAGTTGCAGTGATTGTTGTGCACGTCACTTTGAAAAATATGGACGGTCCTAAGTTTGATTCCCGGTCATGACCAGCGGTGGTAATGACCACCCACTGCCTCATGTGCCTTGCCAGCCCTTCATCGGTGCTCGCTAACCGTGCTTGCCAAAGCTCTCTGTTAATGACCCCATGCAGGGATGGCTCTTAAAGGATTTTCCATTTGAATCAATTTTCCGGGTTAAAGCTATGACAAATTACTAAAAATATAAACCAGATTGTTTCCTTTACTCGTTTTCTCCTATGCCCCCACCACCACCTCCCCCCTCCCCTGGCCATCCTCTCCACCCCCCCACTCCAGGCTTTCACCTGAGCGGCACGGTGACGGAACCGGCCTCTCAATCGGAGCCGGAGCGCGTTTACAGCGTTGCCATCAGCTTCGACCGCTGCAAGATCACGTCGGTGTGCTGTGGCTGCGGTGAGCGCGACATCGTGTACTGTGCACACGTTGCGGCGCTCTCGCTTTACCGGATCCGGCGTGCCGAGCGCGTGCGCCTGCGCCTGCCCATCTCCGAGACCCTGTCTCAGCTGAGCCGAGACCAGCTGCAGAAGCTGTGCCAGTACCTGATTGCAGCACACCACACGGAGGTGCTACCCACTGCGCAGAGGCTTGCCGACGAGATCCTCTCTGCCGATTCGGAGATCAACCAGCTGCACGGTAAGATGCACTCTGGTTCCTGGTGGCGTTACCAGCGAGGAGGGCAGAACTGGGTCGTGCTGTGAGATTCTGGCTGTGCTGTCAGATTACATATGCCTGCTTAATGGTAGATGTTAACTGGGTACATGGTGAGATGCTGATGGTGGTGCCAGGTCAGCAATGCCTAATTGTCGATAGAGTTCATTGAGTTGTTGGTGGTTAGGTGATGGTAGTGGTGCTGGCTTGGTGATGCCGGGTTGGTGGTAGGAGCTTGCTGGTTATGCGGAAGTGTTACTGGGCTGGTGAGGCCAGATTGATGATAAGGTTCACTTGGTGCCTGGTGAGATGCTGGTAGTGTTGCTGGTTCAGCGGCACTAGGTTTGTGTCTGGGTTTACTGGACCCAGGGTGAGATGCTAGATCAGTGATATGATTTATCCAGGTACACAGTGAGAAGTTCATAATAACGCCAGATCAACGGTATAGTTTTACTGGCTGCATGGTGAGACGAGGTTTTGTGGGGTTTATATCGAGACGCCGGCTGTGTTGGCAGATGTAATTGTATTGGTTAACACATTCGCATAGCGTGTAAGGCCAAACCTCCTTTCCTTTTTTGCCCGTGTCTCCTATCATACTTGGGAATCTGAATCTGTCTCCCACTTCAAGGACAACCGTTTGTATTTTTTCACACACAAAGGTACGCTCGCCCTGTCACTCGTGGAATTTGCTTATTCACGTTTTGACGCATTCGCGTGCTGCGTCAGGGGCCCCGGACCCTACGGCGGGCGCGAGCGTCGACGACGTAAACTGCTGGCACCTGGATGAGGAACAGGTGCAAGAGCAGGTGAAGCAATTCCTGTCGCAGGGAGGCTACTATGGCTCCGGGAAGCAGCTCAACTCCATGTTTGCAAAGGTACTTGCATTCGCTTGCGCATTCAATTACTCATTCGCTGTTTCCTTCATCTGTCTGTCTCGAACTACCGTCAGCTTTAACTGTCACATCTTTGTTTGCATAGCAACAATCCTTCACTGGTCTTGCTGATCAACCAGATCTTATTGGCATATTTGTCTTTGACGTGACTATTTGGCTTTGTTGGTGCTGTCGGGTGGTGGAGGGACATGATGCGAAGACGACGATCTAACGCCGAAATAAAACAATTATGAGGTATCCCACCAAAAAAGTTTTGGACTTTCAAAGGCGCTTTCTATACTCACTCGCCCATATACTCGCTTGCCCTTATGCTCTCTGCTTGCCCACTCGCAGGTGCGGGAGATGCTGAAGATGCGGGACTCGAACGGGGCAAGAATGCTTACGCTCATCACGGAACAATTCATGGCCGACCCACGGCTCGGCTTATGGCGGCAGCAGGGCACTACCATGACCGACAAGTGCCGGCAACTGTGGGATGAGCTCGGTGAGCTACTCTTGTCTGGCCGTTAAATGAGGAATGCAGCCTGCGATGGCATGACTCGCCGGATTAGTGGACGAGCTGGCGAGCTGACGGCTGGGTCGGGAAGCCGCTCGGGCACATGTTGACATGTTGACTAGTCCTCATCACGATTGCTAAGAGAGGGGTCCAAGCTTGTAGAGGAGGGGGGGAAACAGCAAATTGATTGCTTGTTAATCGCACTGGGGCCCTCGGATGCCAGTGGCCAAACCTGCGGCTCTGTCCGCCCTTCTTCCTGACCTTGATCTCTCCTCCCTGCCCCCCCCCCCTCACATGTCACAATATATTTGCATATTTGTTTATGGAACGTTTCAGAATTTTTACCTGAGTTTTATTTGGCGTCGCGTCGTGAGATATAGTGTCCATCAGTGGCATGTTCAAGAGCAGCCCGATATAATGGAACCACTTCTGATATCGCTTCTGCAAGTTGCCTCTGGTCCACAAAGTAGGAGGCAGTGCTGGATCCCGGTATATTGACATCTTGGTATATTGCATCGATCTGCTGTGATGCACTGTATGTACAGTGTCATAGGCAGTTGTTTTACTATTCTTCAGCACTCTGGGTCAGTACCAACAGGGGAAAGCGTGGGAGAGTGTACAGGTTGGTTACAGATCTCCATTCCGATGTTCGTGAAAGAAAGGGTTACGTGTCGGAAGTCTTTGACGTATCTATTGCAAAAAGGTTATGGGAGAGCGGCAAGAAAGGTTGAAAATTACAATTTAGGCTTCTTTCATTGCACGTGTCTACAACGGTTAGAAATCATCGCGCGGAGATAGACGGGAGAAAAGCGACCGCATACTGCAGGCAGAGATCTTTGCATAGCAATTGCTTCGTATTAATTTAGCGAATTTAAATTTCAGCCAGACGCAGCTGCCGAGATTGACATCTCATTTCCAAAAGAGGCCTCCAGAAAATTTCCAACGAAACATCTCTCTTTGTTCTAAAAAAATAAATAAAACATTTTGAAAGGTAAACAAATGAAACCGCCGGCAGTCGATATTCCTGTATGAGCGTGCAGAGCTCACCACGACGTCAGTGAGCCTCTACCTTGTATAGTGAGCCTGAAGTGAGTGGGAAAGTCACTCGTTGCGTTCAGTTTCACATGATTTACCATGTCGGTCTTTGTGATTTTCCACTTTAGAGAAGTGCCCTCCACGGTATATGTTGTTTAGACCTATTCCGCACACTATGCCAGTACGTTTGAGTGGAGATGGGCTCAATCGGCGCTGTACGCGACTGTACGCGACCGGCCATTCGTAGACCTGGCTGTGGTGGAACCCATTTACGCTGTGGCTGGGCGGACATGGCATGCGAGGGTCTCAGAAAATGTGCGGCCTTGCAAATTTAAATGCATCGCCTTATTTTTTCCCCCCCCCCCCCCATCGTTATCGCGACATTAAATTAAAAAAATTGTGAAATCCTTGACTCTTTTAAACCTGGAGTTGGACGTGTGGGTGATCTTCACACTGACAAAAAATCGAGATGGTTTCACGTCTCACTATTGTCTGTGCGATTTGCCTGCCATGTCATGTTTTAATTGAGAGGTCGAAATAATTTAAAAGGGTCGGGCTTGGTGCAGCTGCCACCACCTTTCCTTAAACCGAAAATTAATGCAAAATGAAAGAAAATAAACTAAAGTTGGAATGAAAGTTATAACAAACGCTCACTGATGATGCTGATGGGATAAACAAAAGGTTTGCCAGAAACCTTTTACAACAGTTGGTTTATTCTGTGTTATGTTAATAGTATATGTGTGTGTGCAGTTATTGGCTGTAAGAGCACTTGCCGAAACAGTTTGTTAAAGGCTACACAGGAAGCTTTGCCTTTTTTTATTGTGTGTTCTGCAATACATTGGCTTTATATAGCATCTGTGTGCGACCGCTGCTGCGCATAAATGGCATGCAAATTCGTTTAATAGTGAGAGCAGAGAGAGATCGAGAGGAAGACAGTCGGTCTGGAGACGAAGAAAGGGTTTGAGCCTCAGCATCAACAGGGGCAGAGAAGTTCTTCATGACGGAGACAGCATGAGAGGCTCTGCAGTGCTGGTTCTGTGTCTGCCATCCAGGCCACTGGGCCGCCTTCTCTTGTCGAGAACGATATCCAAACGTTATGACACAGGGTGTCCAAGGTTGTGCTTCATAGACTCTCACTAAGCACTTGCCTTAAAAGTCCATAAGGCTATTTAATAGGGAAGGTAATCTTTGTCATGTGTGTGTCAGTGCAGGGGGGGTCGGTGACAGAGTGGGTTAGCACCACTGCTCTACGAACCCGCACAGGCCACCTCAATAGTCGTGCGTCGAAAGACATGAAATGAAGCAGGCAGTGGATGATGCTTGTTTGACTTGCACGGTGGGGGGGGTCAATGCGATAAAATCAGAAATCGACAGAGAAGACCCATTATCCAGCCACTTAATTAAAACACTAACTCTGAAAAACAGTTCTCGCCTTCCCCTCCCAATTCTTCCTCCCTCCTCTCACCCTGCGCATCCAGAGGACAACGATCATCACGAACGCCCAAGCATCCGGGAAGGGATTTTTAATCTTGTTTGCTCGATCGAGAAATTTTGTCGGCGTTTTGGTTTTTTTTCTCCCCCCATCGCATCCAGAGATGGATGAGGGCTTTCTTGGGACTTGAATGTGACTGTGGTGCTTCCCCTCCACCACGCTACCTCCCCCCTTACCCACTCTCCCTACCCCAACCCCCCACCCACACCTCCCTCCCGGTAAAATTCGCATTTAAACTTTGCGGGCTGCTGAGTTTTAAACGTTTGACGGTTTGCCTAGCCGAGACAAGCAGCGATTTGCTGATTTAGCAGCTCGCTTCACTGTGCCAATAAGTATGGCGGTGCATGTTGTCATTGCTGCTGCTGTTTTGCTTTTAAATCATGGTTGCACAGCACAGGTCCCGCGACTACCGCGAGGATCGGTTTAACTTAGTAAGGACTCATCACCTGTCTGAGCCTTACTCGCTGTACTCTGACTCCAGCCTCTGACCTCCAGATCAATTACCTCCTTCATCCAATATTTCAGCAGTAGTGGCTTGGTATTCTAGCCACTGAGGACACGTGGCCGCTTGAAAAACTTATTTGAATAAACCATGACGCCCAGCCTATCCCGGCACCCATGAACCTGAGCCCCGATTGTCTGTTTGTTTCTGACCCATGACCCAGGTTCTCAGCCATGGCAGCTTGCCATCCTGACCTCTGACCCCACACGACTACCTCAAGATTCGCCTACCCGAGTGTGACCCCGACATATTTCTGGACCCCGACCTATTTCTGGACCCCGACCTATTTCTGGACCCCGACCTTCCAGTGCACTAACTCATAGTGAATGCCTCCCCTGCCCTGCCTGCGCCTTCTTCCCATCCCTCTCTCCCATAGGCGCCCTGTGGACGTGCGTGGTGCTGAACCCGCACTGTCGCCTGCAGGAGAAGTCCGGCTGGCTGCGGCTGCTGCGGCGCTGGCATGAGGTGGACGTGTGTCCCCTGGAGGACGGCAGTGGGGTCGGCGACCTTCCCAGTGTATCACCCTCGCACCACAGCCGAGGTGCGATCAGCTTCGGCGGGTTTTGCCATCCGTTTGACCGCTGGATGAAGCCCTCAGCTCGATTTGCCCAGTATCTCGTCGGTCACTTAATCTCAATGCTAAACATTTGAGTTATGTCCTGACCCCTTGACCTCTTGATATCCTCTCAATGACATCTTATTGGCCATCTTATTGCCTCTACAGACCCCCTGTCGAGGGGCCGGAGGACGGTATTCTCGCGAGCGGTGGACGCGTGCGGGCTGCACTGGCAGGACGGCCACCTCCAGCGCATCCTTGGCAACCCCGGTTACCACGGCAACTGTCGCCACACTGACGACCCCCTCTTTGACCCCCGTGGGCGACCCCTGTGGAACGGTGAGGCGGCGGTCCTGCTTACTGGTTGTGGAATGAGATTTACAGTGAGGAATTGTCTTCCCCCAGCCAACAGTGCTCTGGAATCCCTACTGTTCTGTCCAGGCTCAGAGCCCTCCTCTCCACCTCTGCTTATGACTGGCTGCCTCTCTTTCTCATATAGACTCATGCAGTAACCCATGTCTCCCATATAGACTCCGAGACTCAAATCTCATGTGTCTTCCCCCGTGCCCCCCCCCCCCACGTCGCCTACTTGTGTGGTTTACATGGAGTAGAGCACGTGCCAACAGCATGTGCCCGCGTGGATGCGCTCCGCTCACACGGTTACCCCAAGGAGGCGCTGCGTCTCGCTGTGGCCATCGTCAACACACTGCGTCTGCAGCAGCAACGCCAGCACAAGCTGTACAGGCGACAGGAGAAAGGTGAGGCCTTTCCACTGACGAGCATCCACACGCACACGAAGGCAGCAAATGCAATGGTTGCGTCCCGTCAAATCCACCTGCTGCGCTCTCTGCAGAGATCCTGCAGAAGGGCACGACATCAGTCACGAGCATGGAAGGCTGGGTGGGACACCCGCTCGATCCCATCGGTTGCCTCTTCACCACGTTGACCGAGGGTGCTGTCGGTTCCTCGCACAGTAGCATGTCGAAGACGAGTGGTGAGCGACATCCCTCTACTCCCCCTCCCCTCTCCTTGCTTCCCCTTTCATCCCTTTCCTCGACCCCACTTCATCCAAACCCCCTTGTTAACAACAACGCCACCACCACTGCTATGATACCTGTTAGTCACCACTGCTGTCACCAGCAAGTCACCTACACCATCACCACCATCAACGCTACCACCACAACAACCTTCACGTTTGCCATCGATAATAACGACGGCAATGACAACAACAATAAAATGCGCATCCGTGCATGACATCTCTTGACCGACGTACATGAAAGAGACCTTACATTCCAGGAAACGAAGATGACATTAGCACTGTAATGACAGCGGGAGTGGCGATTACAACGATGATGACAATTATTCCATCCTTCCATGCGCAGACCCCCTGGGGGACCCCAAGGGGGTCGACGGTCTGCACGGCGGGGACCCCTCCGAGCCCGCGTGCCCCTGGGAGGGGGTGAGCGGCTTCTTTGGGACTCTCGCAGCCTCCTCGGGCCCGTCGCTGTCCCTGGCAGCAGCCGGCACGACCGGCGCGGACGCGTGGCCCTGGTGGGAGGGCGTGGGCGGTGTGTCGCCTGACTCGTGCCTCGCACTGGCTGTCGAGGTGGCGCTACTCGGCCTTGGTCAGCAGAGGACTATGCCCGAGGGCCTCTACGCGCAGGAGAAGGTGATTGCTGCCACCTATAATGCCACCATTCGTTTCCACTGCTGCTACCCTCCTACTTTTGCTCTTGACTTCCTGTGTCTGCTGCTACCTTTTTCTGTGTATTGCAGCCCTCCTGGGTCTCCCGCTGCCCTCCTATTGAGTAGATTGCTGCCCTTCTACTGTGGCTGCTGTCCCGTTGCTCCTGCCCCGTTGCTCCTGCCCCGTGGCTCCTGCTTTCTTGGTTGTAGCGATGAACGACGCGTGAAATATAAACATGTATATTGTAAGACTGTTGGACATTACAAAAATCTTAGCCTAAGCCTGACTGGGGCCCCAACTCTATATCAAACCTTAGCACCAACCATACCCCTCAGAGGGCACTACTAAGATAATCTGAGAGAGATTTTCATTACCGTCCCTGACAGCACATCTGCAGCCTGACGACCCTTGAACTATAGCCTGTCAACATCAGATCTCGAGCCGAATGACACTTAAACTACCGCTCCTCGACTCGACATCTCCGGCCCCGACTCCTGATATTCCTGCTGCGAACCTAGGACTCATAGGTTGCGACCTCTGATGTTGCGCCTCCTCACCCTGTGCAGGTGGGGCGGCAAGAGGAGCAGCTACTGGCTCGACTTGGCGACCTGCAGCTCACGCCAGCGCTCATCGGCGTATTGCGCCGGCAAGCCACGCTACTTCTCCAGGGTTCGTGTTGCCATTCTCATAGCCTTGTCCTACGGAGTGATGGTGATGTGACAACTATGTTATTGATCATGACGTTGACAATGTTAATGATAACGGTGGCGAAGCCGATGTTAGTGATGTTGTTCGTGCTGATATTAATTGGGCGATGATCACGGTGAAGATATCAGCAGTGATGTTGATAGTACTGATGGCGATTGTGCTGATGATGGTCATGATGATGTCGATGATGATACTAAAGACAACATCCATGGTGATGAAAGTGATCGTGACAGCAATGAAAACGGTTCAGTCACAATTATGATGGATACAAAGATGGTACATATCGTGATGTCACTATTGACGATACAATCAATCACGATGATTCCGATGTTGGCAATGGCGTTGGGGTGTGCGAGCAGGTGGGCCGTACAGCGGGCTGGGCGAGGTGGTGCACCGCGAGAGCGTGCCTATGCACACCTTCGCTAAGTTCCTCTTCACTGCGCTACTGCCACACGACTCGGAGCTCACCTACCGCGTCGCCCTACGCGCAATGCGGTGAGACACTGCCATCCTCACCAGCATTTTCACTATGATTGCCACTGTCACCACTGATACTGTTATCACCACCAACGTCATTGTCATCACTGTTCACTACCATCGCTACTGTCACCACCATCAATATTCACTGCCACTGTCACTACCATTACTATCACCACCACTATCATCACTAACATTCATTATCGGTACCACCATCATCACCATTGTCAGTGTCACAACCACCGTCAACTTCATCACTAGCACCACCACCACCACCACCACTATCATCACCATTCACTACCAATGTCAGCACCACCACTGCCACCAATATCACCACCGCCATCATCATCGTCCTCAAAGACAAAGATCCCCAGTGAAGCCTTAACAGACTGTAGGGCCAAGTGCCGTTAGCATACACCTATGAAGGCCAACACGGCACATGAAGGGATGGGTGGCCAGCACCACACACGGCCGCCTTTATCTCCCTAGTCGCGATATTTACACACCGCACAAGGTACTCATGAGGTTGACTTGACCTGCGGGATGCCCAGGACCAGTTTAGAAAATCGGCACTGTATAGGCCTCGAGTGGGATTTGAACTCTGGTCACCAAGTTTGTCACCCGGCGCGCTGACTGCTGCGCCACGGCTCCCCCC
>JAZEWT010000018.1:13685573-13699655 GCA_036362905.1 Mordacia mordax
CCGCATTGTATCACACCATCTTCTTTACCATAGGGAGATGATGGTCTCAGCCTGGATAGCTAAAGGCTGGCACAATTACCATAACATTACTGAGGTAGGTTTATCACAGCTTGATGATTGCTTAAAGCTATTCTTTCGGGAAAGCCGTGTTGAGCGCTTTCTCCTTCGCACCATTTCGCCTCTCACCATGGACGAGTCTCAGAATGCCTGAAGATGCTTCCAACGTGGGAAGCGAAATGTCGCAAAAAAGAAAATAAGCGCTCGATACGACTACCTCGAAAGAACAGCTTTGGTAAACAATCATCAACCACCACATTAAAACAAACTAAAAACCTTAACATTCATCCATCCATTGTCATAGTGCTTATCCGGGTCGGGGAGACAAAAGGCTTTGCAATGCAACCCAGACGTCCTTTTCCCAGCAACTGGAAACACCTTAGTGATTCCAAGGCGTGTCCAGGCCAGCTGAGTGATATAATCCCTCCAACGGGTCATGGGTCTGCCCTGGGATCTCCTCCCACTTGGCCGTGCCCAGAACACCTCCAGAGGAAGGTGGCCAAGAGGCATCCTTATCAGATGCCCGAACCATCTCAACTGACTCTTCTCAATGCAGAAGAGCAGTAGTTCTACTCTGAGATCCTCCCAAATCACTTGGCTCCTCATCCCATCTCGTCTTAAGACTCAATTATTCCATAAGGATTTCAAGTCCTTTGGCTAGGACTGTTGATGCGGCTTACTGCTGTCATACTGGAATGATGGCTTGCTGCCGACCTGCACCTACTCGAGAACATTTATTCCTTGTTTGCTGAACAATTATTTTTATCGCTTATTTTATGTCCTTCTCTAAATTATAGCCATTATTTGACTGAGTTGAACTGTTCTGATGTTGTTATGCTGATCTCTCCACAGCTCTACTTTGTAACAAAAACTCAAACAAATAATTTTACTGATTTGCTATTCTTATGTCGTTGTTGCGGACATGCCGTTCTCTCCACAGCTCTATGCAGCACTTTGTGACCCTCTGGTGAAAAGCACTATAGAAGTGCGATTATTATTTTTTATCTCTAAGGTAGAGCCCCAGAAACCCCACGGAGGAAACTCATTTAAGCCACCTGTATTCGGGACCTTATTCTTTCGGGCATTACCCAAAGCTCATGATCATAGGTGTTGGAACAAAGATTGACCGCTAAAATTGAGACCTTTGCCTCCCGACTTAGCTCCCTCTTCACCACGACAAACTGGTACAACGCCTATATTACAATACTGTCCCCATCCGTCGTCAATCTCACACTCCCTTTAACACTCACTTGTGAACATGACCCCGAGATACTTGAATTCCTCCACATGGGTGAGCTTCTCACTCCAAGGAAGGCTAAGCAGTGTGATTCTTCGGTAGTTGGAACACATCCTCCGGTTCTCATTTTTTTGAAAATAGGAACCACCATCTATCTGCCAATCCACTGGTACTGTTCCCAACACCCACGTAACATTGAAAAGGCATGTCAGCCATGACAACCCCACAACATCCAGCGCCTTCTGCATTTCCGAGCGAATGTCTACATATTATTTTGCACGTGGTGTGATCCATCCATACGTTTTCAGAGCGTCACTTTTCCTGGTGAGGGTTGTGGCGGCAGCATGTGGAGTAGAGCAGCGCATACCTCCCTGCCCTATAGGTTAGGATGCGATGTCAAATCTTATCGCTTTCAAAATTTAAATTTGTTAGACGATCTAAATGGGTGGTGGCATCATCGTGAGCAGGAGCCGAGCAGATGAGTCCTTCACAGCATCATAGGAGGTGGCGGCGCAGCAGATTGACCATGGCCGACGGTGATAATGATGAAAAGACACATAAATGCATTGTGCAAAAGTAGATTTTGTTACAAACGTTGTGTTTTTAATCAGCCTTAATTATTATTATTCCATACAGATAAAAAGTAGTAAAGGAGACACGCGCCACACACACGTGGATTGGGCTCGCGTTCCACGCCTGGAAGGAGAGAACAATCTGGGTTTATGTTTCATGGGAGGGTAACACAATAACTCGCGACACGGCTTCCCATGATAGACTCGCGGCTGTGCAGAGAACGCATCTAAAACGCACAATTGTGAAAGGGTGGGAGGAAAAACCTCCACGGCTCTGAGCAAACTATGGGACCGCATGCACAAACAAGGGAATGACACCCCGTATAACCTCAATAGACTGCTGGGGCAAGTGCTGTTAACGGGCACCTTTAAAAGGTGGCATGATGTACGAGGGAGGTTGTTGGCCAGCACCACTTCAAGCTGCCTTTGTCTCTCTTTGACGAGATTTACTACACATTGCACTGGACTCTTGTTTGACGGTTAGCTGGAATCGAACTCGGATCACCACATTTATAGCTAAAGTGCGCAAACCACTGCACCACCACTCCCCACTCACGCACACACATGTTCAGGAGTTTCAGGTTTGATGTAATTCCTGTGCCCATTATGTGTCAGTTATCACAGTTGTTCTCTCACGCCAGGTGTGGTGAACTCCATGTACAAACCCAGCACATGGCTCCAGTCCACAGAGAACAAAAGCTCAATTTTAAACAAGAATATCCCTACCACACAACAGAGCTCCCATCAATTTACACCTGAGCTTCAGTCACTCCAGACCAGAGCTCCAGTCAATACACAGCAAAGCTCCAGTCACTAAAGACCAGTCTACTGGTTTATGTGGGCGTTGACTGATCTGTGTGAGTTTGTGGGTCTCCGTGTGAGTCGATGGGCCTCTCTGTGAGTCTACTGCTCTCTGTGTGAGTCTACGGGTCTCTGTGAGTCTAAAACCAGGTGATGTGATTCCAATCAAAGCAAATGTTGGAGGTCGGTGTGAGTCGACTAAACAGCAGTTGTGGGATCTGGCAGAGGGCAGAACGCATTGGTTACAAGGTGCGACGGTGGCGGTCGTGGAGACATCAACGGCTTTGATCACGACGTAATATCGATACGGCTTGATCCTGGGCCAATGGGCTAACAGATTTATTTAATTAAATGACAACATCTGTCCACCTGGAGTTTTCAAAATTGCACGTGCATAACCACAACATGCGCTCACTATTCGTCAGAAATAGTGTGTCACGGCCCATCGGCAGGTCCCACACACAGACCACGTCTTTCGCTAGCTACAATTGACATCACCACCACCACCGCCACCGCCATCATCGTCATCACCGACGGTCTCGTCGCCTAGTGCCAAACATCGCCAAACGTCGTTGAGTAATGTAACAACATAAACAGTAGCGGCGGCAGCACAGCAAGACCGGTCAGAGTTAGTTGGTAGCCAGAGTGGCCACCAGAGACGTTACCACTGCCGCATAACGGCTATCTTCATCATCATCGCCATTGGTTGCCGAACACGAAACTACAACAGAGGCGAATACTCGACCACGGTGGGGGCGGGGGGGGGCTGGGGGAGGGGAGGTGCCTACTCGGCCTTGCGTCCCTTGTTGCGCGAGCGCAGCACGTTCTCCTGCCGCTTGGCCTTTTTCTTAGCGTCGCGGTCCCGCGCCTCGATGGCCTTGGCGAGCTTCCAGGAGAGGGCGGCGCTGGCCAGGAAAAAAGGCGACAGCGCCAGCAGCACCGTCGATAGGAAGCCGTACGGATCCTTGGCGGCCCACTCCACGCAATACTGCAGCCAGCCCTGCAGTGTCTCCCACATTCTGCCTCTGCCGCGACCACCGCTGCTTCTGTGGACTCGTCTCCGGCCTCGTTGTGTCCACCGGAGTGCTGGCGGGTTGGGCAAGCGGGCAGGTGGTTGGATGAGTGGAGAGATGGATGATAGCACCAGCGGCAATAGCACCACCACTGCAGGAAAACCTGCTGCGTGCAGACAATCGCAACGGCGCCCTGATCAAAATGGGGCGAGCGCTGTGGAGATAGCACAGTGATTTTTGGGCGATTGCTACGGGCGATCACGGTGATCTGATACGGCAATGGGGTGGAGTTGTGTTTGTATTAAAATAGGTTTTTACGCCTCGAGGAATGAGAATTGCTCTCAAGACCTGCTCAACCGGGACAGCCAAGATGACGTTCCTCCTCCTTAGTGATACTGCTGGAAGATGCCTTCAACGTGGGAAGCGAAATGTCGCAAAGGAGAGAAGAGAAACACTCGGCGCAGCTACCCTGAAACAGTAGTTCTTGAGTGCAGTTTAGCCACTGAGAAAAAAACGTTTGCTTGAAAGTGTTACTCAATAAATGGTGCACAACCTCAGGGAGTCATGCGACATCTGTCTGCTACCTGATGGGACACCGCGATCTCATCATAGCCTGGTGTCGCGCCCTGCATCTGCCAGGATAGGCTCTGGTTCGCCGTGACCCTGTACAACAAGGATGCACAACATACGGCCCGACGGGCCAAGTCTGGCCTGGCAATGCATTTTATCAGGCCATACATTTTATTGGGCCTGTAAAGAATAATAAATAAGATTGTTTTGAAAACTATTGAATAGGTTGTTGGCTTATGTCAAAATCCTCTTGTATTTTGACATAGGCTTATACTGCTATATCCTGCTGTGTTCCGTGTGCCTGCAAGGGGAGAGGGGGATGCTGGAGATGTTAACAGTTTGTGGCCCTTTGATGGGTTATTTTATCTGTAACTAACCCTCATGAAAATACCTCGTGCACCTCTGACATACAGGATTAGGTAGGTACCGATAATAATGATGTCTTAATCCAGCGATGGAGTGGTGACGATCTCACTCAATGAAACCCTCAACGTGAACGCACGACGCCTCGGCGTCTGTGACTGACAGGGCGTAGCGGAGCTCGCGAGACAATGTCGGCCGAGAAGGTTTCTGACGCCGAGCGACGGGAAGCGTTGCTCGAAAATAAACACCGCGGTCACTGCCGCGTTCACGCTTTATTTAAGCTGGGCAAAACAGTTCAGCTATGTAGCACTTGTTAACAGTTGTAAAGCGTTCAAACTCCGTCGGCGTCTTCATGCACACGCCGTACAACCCGAGTGCCGTCCAAAACACAAACCAACGCAGAAAACGGGAAGCTATCAGCACATTTCCAACTATGCTCTCCCGTGCCCCTCAAACCACTCCACCACCACCACGCCCCACCATGACCAAAAAAAAATGGTGGCACTCGGTAGGGGCTGCCCGAAGCGGCTGCGGCCGGGAAACGCAAGAGGGAGTTTTAAATTCCTGGCCGTGGCCGTTCCGTTGATAGTCGGGATATTTTTTAAAGAAACTTTCCGTGCGCTTGAGGAATGCCGATGCTTCCTGAGACAAGAGACAACGGGAGGAGTAAGATGAGAGAATGCTTCCGAAGCCGTGCCAAGCAATCAACCAGGTTATCACGACCTCATACAAAGAAAATGATCCCCCATATAGCCTTAACAGACTTGTGGTCCAAGTACCATTAGCAAGCGCCTATGAAGGTCAGAACGGCCAAGCAGGGGAGTGGGTGGCCAGCACTACAACCGAATGCTTGCGATAAGTAGTCGTGACGTCACCATGGTGCGTGTGCCAAGTCATGTGCACCATCAGACTATCACATCAAGTTTCGAAGGCTCGTCGACAGCAAGTCGTGGGACAGACCCAAGTGCCATGGGCTGACAGGTTACTACCGCTCCTCACAAGATATATAACCACCGCTATTCGCCACGAAGTGGCGGTGACGTTACTGTGGCGTCTGTGCCAGGCAAGGTGCACCATCATGCTCCCTAAACACGCGTACACATTTACACCCAGATGCCTAGAAACATCAGAACACCAGCATTGCTTGAATGCCTGGCCCAGTTGACATCCAGTGTATCATCAGCAGCAACAGTCGCTCCAACCCAGTCTGGTTGAGTGTGCTCGGGCAACACACGGCATCCACCGCTAGATGGCGGCCGTTAGTTGAGACGAACGACGTAATGGAAGGCAAACTCTGGACCGGTTTCGACGAATCGCCGGCGGGGTTTCACAGTCGACTGCAGGGGGGAGGGCTATTTAGAAGGGAAAAAAATCACATTCTTTACAAGCAGGCTAAGTCAATCAGCCAGGTTGTCGACATCTTTCCTTCCTGTGCGTAATGGTAAAATTCCTAGAAATTCCCACGATGTCTGTGATTCACAGCAAACGTTCACCGCGACGAAAACCTCACACGGTTAAAGCTTACCGAAGAGACAACCGTAGTTGGCGACTTTCATTTCGTTTGTTTTCTTGTTTCACCATAGAAAAAATAATCGTCGAGAATTATGAAACCACGTGACCACCTTGGCCCTCGATACTGTCTGTAACTGGACTTGAGCTCAAGTTTTTCCAAGGGCTACGCAACGCACGGAGCTTCGCAGCAGCACTGTAATGGATAAAATATTTATCCCGCAAAAGTATAGCCTGCACAGACTACTGGGACAAGTGCTCTTAGCGAGCGCCTATTAAAAGGCCAGCATGGACCACATGACTGGAAGATGTGGCCAGCGTTACGCCTGGCTGCCTTTGTCTCCTCACAGCACTGCCGTTATCTAAGGCCGAGTGAAACTATCAGAGGCCGAGCATCCATTCTTGATATTCGCGACTGACGTTAGCCGTGAGCAGGATTTAATATCCCCAGAATTTGTGGAGTGGTGCGGCTAAACCACTGCGCTAACCACCGCTACCCCCCAACCGCCGCCCCAGCGGCACGTCTTTGATGACTAAAACAAAAACACACGAAACTCGCACTCGCAGACCGGTGATCTGCGACAGAACGGTTGGAATGCGTTTTCAAACTCTAAACAAAATTGCTTTGGAGACTTAAGTGTCAGAGAAAAATGTGTTTGGCATAAGACTCTCGCCATAACACTAACCCAAACCAAATGTACCCAAACTGCTTTGAGATGTAAAGTTTGCAAAGAGAAACGCAATTGAATTAAAACGGACTTTGACACTAAACAAAGCCAAATCTGCACAAAATGCCTTTGGACTGTATTGCACAGGAAACAAAGAGGCATTTAACAATTCCGCCCCTCAGCGATTCAAAAGATTTGATACAATTGAGGGTCACGATCCCATTGGAGGCGCGGTGGCGCAGTGGTTAGCGCTGACGCCTCACAGCAAGAAGGTCCCGGGTTCGAGTCTCTCGGCTCGGGTGCCTTTCTGTGTGGAGTTTGCATGCTCTCCCCGTGTCCGCGTGGGTTTTCGCCGGGTACTCCGGTTTCCTCCCACAGTCCAAAAGCATGCTCCTGGATAGGTTGATTGGCTCGCAGACTAAAATTGTCCCGCAATGCCCGGCGATGGACCAGCGTCCCGTCGTCGGGTGTATTCCTGCCTTACGCCCTGTGTTTCCGGGATAGGCTCCGGCTCACCGTGACCCTATATAGGATTAAGCGGTTTCAGATAATGAGATCCTTTTAGTCCAGTTTCCAAAACCAGCACTACCACTACCAACGATCCCCCGTATAGCCTTAACAAATGTCAAGTCCCGATAGCGAGCACCTATGAAGGTCGACACAGGACATGAGGAGGTGGGTGACCGGCACCACACCTGGCCACCTTTACTTCCCGAGTGGCAATATTTAGACACCGCACTAGGTAATTTATTTAATGCGGACTCGACCGAAAAAAGGGGCCCTGGCTGTGACCAGGAATCAAACACGGATCGCCAAGTTTGTAGCCCAATGTGCTAACCGTTGAACCACTTACTCCCCACTCAGCATCACTAGCACCGTTCCCACCAACACCATGACCACCTCATCAATACTATGTTTTTTCAATGTTCTCTCCGATCCAGAGTGTTTTCACTTTGCCGGTTGAATGGGAACGCGTATGCCTCATCTGAATGAATGAATGTGTGAGAATTTTCACAAAACACAACACACTGCTATGCACATGATTCGATTTCACATATCTTTGGCTTCATTCAACATGTGACTTGAACATGTAACTCATTGATGTGGCCATACTCTGGACTTGGTTTGCTCAAGGGGCATAGATGTAACCAACCTATCGGTCACTGATCCTGATCTGTCTTGATCATTCCACTGTGTGGTTTGACCTTCAGGCACGGCCACCCTTTTCCATCATTAACCACTGCATCCAATTTCGAATCTCAACGTCATTACTGCTCGCGCCTGCCCCACTCTAGAATGTCCCTCCATTCGAAATTTGATCATCTAAGTCAGTGCACATCTTCAAATCCCATCTCAAGACTCACTTGTTCAATAAGGCATTGAAGTCCTCTGAATAGGACTGTTGATGCTCCTCACTGTTGTTGTACTGATGTTGGCTCGCTGTTGACCTGTGCCTGCTCAGGAACACTTATACCTTCCTTCATTTGTTCAACAATTATTTGTATCGGTTATTTTATGTCCTTCACTGATTTACAGCCATTATTTTACTTTAAATTGATCTACTCTGATGTTGTTTTTATGCCATTCTCTCCACAGCTCAGATGTGTAAAAAAAAAGTTGTGATGCCGTTCAGATGTTGCTGACATGCCATTCTCTCCACAGCTCTGTACAGCGCTTTGTGACCCTCGGGTGAAAAGCGTTCTATAAGTGCAACTATTATTATTATAACTGTTCTCTTGAGTGTAGGTACACATCAAGCGACTGTAAATATCGATTTATTCAATAATACATAAAATAAGTGTCTGACCAGGCCCTAAGCCTAACTCAAACAAAATGTACACAACATTTTCAAAGTTAATCTCCTACGAATAAATACGTGGCCTAGTCCTGAGCCAAAGTAACAAAAGTAAAAGTGCAGCCCTGCAATTGCTTGCTCGTGCTCTTGCCAGCAGAAGGGCTTCCATTATACACAGATCTATAGAGCACCACTAGAGTAATTGGTGTAGCCAAATTTGAACTCACTAATAAACTGGTGGAACCATCAACCCTATCGAAGCATCCCCACACCAATGCTGTACCACGTCTCCTTCACGAGTCGAACATTAGTCCCAAACCACAGTGATGCGATTTTGACTAGAAAAACTATATCCACGTGGGTTTTCGCCGGGCACTCCGGTTTCCTCCCACAGTCCAAAAAACATGCTGCTGCGTAGGTTAATTGGCTTGCAGACTAAATTGCCCTCAGTGCCCGTTGACGGACTGGCGTCCCATCGTGGGTATATCCCTGCCTTGCGCCCTGTGTTTGCCGGTATAGGCTCTGGCTCACCGCGACCTTGTACAGGACTAAGTGGTTCTGACAATGAGATGAGATACTATGGACAGTTTAGTCAGCGTAGAGACATAGGAGATGCAGAGATCCATAGAAACACATAGGGAAACATTAGACAGGTCTATAATGTCTGTAGGCCTAGAGACCTACAGACACAAATACATTAAAGACAAGCGGCAGCAATGCGACCGATTGTGGCCACACAACCCACGCTATAGACGCAGAGTAAATCACCGCAGTATGTGCTCCTTCAACGGAGATGAAGGAACTGCGGAACTACACAGATGCTCTCTTTTGAAGCCCTCTCATCGTGGCCAGCAACAGACCTCGACATTGGCATCGATATCCTAAACATACCGCTGCTGCTGGCATCATCTCGCGAGAGAAAACTGCCACCACACATGAGAAGCTACCGACCCGCCTTACCGTAGTGGACACGTCCGTGCTGCCAGAGGCGGCTGGCTCAGCACGCTTAATGTTACAACTACCATGGACCGCTGACTCAAACTGAACTTCTGTAAAATAATTATCCACAAGCTAACGCTCAACAAGAAGCGCAACCAACTTCTTTGCGCGAAGCCAAACTAGCACTTACATTCGACGCCACCAATCACAAAGATCAAATTCCATCGTATGTACGGCCCATGAAGAAAAAAAACTCATGTGCGTTAAAAGTCCAATTTGTACAGTAGCCAGAATCCAAACAATGTGCTAGTTATGGCCACCCTGAATATTTTTGTTGGCAAGTAGGGTTTTATTTTGTTGGGATGCACGCTGTGTGCGTGAACACAAAAGGGAACAGCACCATTGCTAATCCAACCCTTCTCTCCCTCACTGCCCCCCCCCCTCCACAAAATACCTTTAAACCTATTTTCCGCTTAGCCAGTCGTTCTTCTATTTGCACGATGGCGTCAACAAGATAACAACAAACGCATCAAAAAGAAATCGGAGTTAAAACTCTGACAACGAGGGGTTCGGAAAGGACAACTAAACACGGCTATTAAAATACGAGCATACATATCTCAAATGGGTAGTAATGTTGTTAGTCCGCTATGCTGTGAACAGAGCGACCTGAATGCAATTCGTAGCCATGGCTATGGTAAGTGGCAAGTGATGTCGGAATCGGCCCCGGGTCTCAACCATAAACTTCCCTGGCTCGCTCTGGTCAGCGTGAAATATCAAAATCCTTCATGACCGACTGACGTGGTTGTGGGGAGACCTTAATCCATTGATGGGTTAAGAATGGCTGGAATTAAAATGAATGAACACCTTGTAAATATAATGTGATGGTATTCTAAAATTAGAAATTATTTTGATATCAAGCACAGTCATAAACTGATTTTAAAACTTTCCCGCAAAGGATAGAAACTTATCGCACAAAAACGTCTGTGCAAACTGATAAACAAATAAGAGAGCCATACAATACAAAATAGATGTTATTGCAGACAGCACACGCCGAGATTGTTTGTGTTCACAGAATCGGTCACCCAACATACCTTGCATGTCACGTGACAACACCATCAAGACGACAAATGCTGACCGAGATGTCGTTAGAGATGGGAGTACCTACACTTTACCTTACCACATGTAACCTGCCTCGATTTACTAACTGTACTGTATGCAACCACCACAGTGCATGCATCATGCAGGCAGCCTTAGCTTAGACCAGCAGTTCTCCATGTTTTGCACCTTACGGCCCACTTGGATAAAGTCTCCACAGAATACTCGGTGGTCAAATAACGGTTGAGAATGGCGGACTTAGATCTCTTAATTCAAACCACCCAAACAGGTCTCCACGCCGTATCAGGTTTGAAATGTGCCATACACATAACGACGCTGCCAAAGCTCGGGTTATAAACACTCATGGTACACCATCACGACACAAGCAACCAACAGTTATTTCTCTCCCAAACCACAGGAGTCGCGGCAAACTATTTCGAACCCCAACACAAAGGACAGAAGAAGAACTCGAAAGAACCTAAGAACAAACAAAACAAACTAGAACGCTTTTTGGAAACGGTGGAACGAGTCGCCAAAACGCCTGCGTTCATGAAGTGCGTCAACCGTTCCCGTGCCACTCCAACCCATATCATTCAACCCATCCGAGGGAGCTCACAGCCACACGGCGGACAGCTCCAGCAGTCGCAAGTACCAGGGAGCGGCTGTGAATGGTGATATCACAGAACTACTTTCGAAGTTCCCTCTGCATTAGCCATCATTTACTGTACGGGCATCCATTATACGTCAGTCAACACTATTTTATTAATCCCCCAAAATAAACCAAAAAATGTGCTGGAACAAGATAAATAATGCGGCAAACGACAAGCAGCACGATGGGTTTCTACGCAACTTTCGGGTTCTCTGTACAAATACGCGAGTCTTATGTAAGTCTTTGGGGTGTCGATGAGCATGCATAGTCGCGGATTGAGAACATCAACTCGCTAAGCACAAGATTCGGATTTAATCACGGGCTGTTAAAACCTGGACTCGAACCAGGGAAATATGTTCGGCGCCAGCTCCGTGTGTCTGACATTAACCTCGATGAGCCACCCACCTCACACGGCAATTATTTTAACGACCGTTCTTGTGAACGTGACGTTTGTGCATTTTTTGGCCTGTCCCACGTTTGGGACGATAAGTTGTCGAGTATTAACGCGCTTTAATCGCCGCTTGTGCGGTTGTACCGCGGCGCCATTTGCGAAATGCGTCGCTCCATGGTTCGACAATTAAAACGTGAGTGAACAATTACGGGACATTAAGTTTGTGAGAACGAATGAATCATCATTCAGCTGTTCCCACGCACAAATATAAATAAGTTGCGTTTACAACCAAAGGAGCGCATTGTTTAAAGATAAAATTGGACGTAATACGTGTAGTTAGAAAACGTGCGCATAGCATAAGCTATTGCAGTACTGCCTGATCTCAGTTCGCGACATGCATTTAAAAATATTGTATAATGGTAGTGTTCTGTTCCTATTTGGGATCGATCATCTATGATGCGTTCGCAAGATATAGGCAACAAAGGACAACCTAATGCGTTAAATGGGTTCTCGTAAACATACAGGCTATATGATCAAATCGCACGGAGTGTGACTGGACTCGTCAGAATTCAGGCACTAAGACGGGCTGTGAGCCTGGATAGTCCTTAGACGAGAGGTTCTACATTTTTGGCACCTGAGGGCCCCCTTGGCCTTGGTCTCCACAGACTACTAGGAGGCTCTGGCGACCCACCCAACAATTGAGAATGGCGTCCTTAGACAAACACCATACGTACCAGATATTATAAGCTGGGATACTACACAATGGGAAGTGCATATCTGTTGGTTTGCTATCCTATGGCTTCTCCGACTTCGCCTACCCAGCATTGTTAAGTATCGTATATCAACATCCCCCCACGACCCGCACAGCAGAGGCTCGACAAAGGGATTCATCAGGTAGAATTACAGGAATTAATCAGTTATCCACGCCTAACAAATAGACAGTTAAAGAGAACCTACCGTGTTAGAATATTAAAGACACATCGCGGCAACTGTTTGAAGAATATACTACATACAGTGTATACACAAATGCAGAAAGTGTGATATATAAAGTACTAGATGCCTAAGGAAGATCAACTTATGGCAGGGGCAAATAATTGTGGTTTGAACGGGAGAGACTGATAATAAAAACAGATCTGTGACTCAGACCGTTTAGAGACGAAGGACCGAGATGCATGCATGGGCCGATCCATAACGTCAGTTAATTCCACCCATGGCCAAACAAACCCTACCACTTCTAAATGACCAACAACTAATCATTATCAACTACTGCGAACATCATAGGCGTACTTAACGAGTACGGAAGGTGGAAATGTTTTTTACCTGGTAACAAAATTGTTTCTAATCTTTAGCGAGCTCAATACAAAGGTATATTTTTGACACATACCGAGGGCGAGATCTGTGTGCTCATGGTATAACCTCTACTGTTTGGCGATATATATTACAGTCCTTTATTACTCAATTGCTGGGTAAAGAGCTTCCAATTCTGATTGAGGGTTATTGACCACGCTAGTTCGTGCGGGTTGATGTTAAATGGGGGAGTTCCCGGGACAGTTTAAAACGCCACTCGCAACTGACCCCAACAAACTAAAACAACATCCCCAGTACATCTCGTATCAAACACGAAACCTTCCGTCAGTAATTTTAGACGTCGACACTTCAGCACCAACTTTCACGAAGGTCGATAAAAGTAACTTCCGTAACAAAAATAATTTCACGAGTACCAACGCGTCACAAACACACACGTACAATAAACTGGACACTATTAACGTTAACTTATAGATCATGAACCATGAGCATAGTCAATCCACCGCTGCATTTATTAACACCACTGTATTCTTAACGTGTAAATAGGAAGCCTAACTAATTGTCAATTAACATTAATCCATTAATCACAACGGCTTAGTCAGCCATTGAGGCCTACACACTGTACCAGGGACGCCTCAAACTCATTGTTTAACATTAACAACGACGACGAAGAAACACATCACGCGTGACGCTTCAGTGGCGTGCGAGCGTACCGTGGAAGTCGAAAGCGACGTTTGGTGAAGTTTAAACTTGAAATGAGTTTAATATTTTAAACTCCACTCCTCCCTCTGAACGCGAGGCGAGAAGCGACGCGATGCGGGGACAAAACAGACTGATTCACGCGTAAGGGACCGCGGCTAAACACTCATCAATGTCAACAACATGATAAAGCATGGTCAATCCACTGCTGGATGAAGGCCACCCTCCTCAAGCCGTCATCGTAAGTTATCGTCTGGTGGGTGAACCTCCCTATCGAAGCTAACGCAAATAACCTCACAATCCTGCTGTGTTAGTAGTACGGTACTGTATTTAATATGTCCTGGGGCTGGGGCTCGCAGGCGAGTGCCTAGTGGCCGGGTCTTTGCCCACGGGACCCGGCCGGGCTCAGCCCGAAATGG
>JAZEWT010000018.1:13708927-13719931 GCA_036362905.1 Mordacia mordax
CGTGACCCTGTATAGGACGAAGCGGTTTCAGACAATGAGATGAGATGAGATTATGAGAACCCTGTTGAGTTTCGCAGTTGGACCTTATTCGGCAGTCACAGGGTGCAAGGCAGCGATATACCCAGAATTCTAATCCAACGCAGCACACCGTAGATAATTTACATCAGCAGGCCAATTAACTAGGCAGTGACAGCAGCATGTCTTTGGACTGTGGAAGGAACACAGATTACTATACCTACTACCTACTACAGTAAAAACCCAAAAGAGGGAAAAGTATGTAAATTCTACGTAGAAAGGTGGAACGCGAGCCAGCGATTGATCCCTTTTTGGAACAATCTTGTCACGATCTTGAGACTACAGTTACGACCATCATTGAGCCACCTTAGATCCGAATTAGTATCAACATTTCGGCCCAGCTGTGTTTGCATAAATTGATTGGTCTTTTTGAAGGGTTGCATATGCTCCTTCCTTTTGTTGTGCTAAAAAGTACTTTATCCTATGCCGCTATTGCACTGTTATATTTATTTGTGTATTATTCATTTATTGTGGTGTGCAATATTAAGTGCTGCTTTTTACTTTATGACTGTGTGGGGTTTCATCTTTGATCGGTGTTGTGAGTTTGTTTAATTGTGCAATCTTGCCTGTTACTCATTACTTTTAAAATTACTGTTGGAATATCATTAATGCATATATTGTTGCTGTGAGTTTATTTCACCTTCAGTTTCGTGCATTTGTAAGTTGGTCAATTTGGACGTTGTGTCGCGGGAATCCTGCTTCTACAACTTGAAAATTCACTGGGTACTTTGTGCTATAATAATAATTGCACGTCCAGAGCGCGTTTCACCCGAGGGTCACAAAGCGCTCCACAGAGCTGTGGAGGGAACGGCATGTCAGCAGAACAACACCGACGTGCCAACGGCTAGTCAACAATAATATTTTTTTGTTACAAATCTGAGCTGTGGAGAAAACGGCATGTCAGCAACAACAACATCAGAGCAGTTTCATTGACAGTCAAATAATGACTAATTTAGAGAAGGGCATAAAATAAGCGACAACATTATTTAAACAAACGAAGGAAAGAATACGTGTTCCTGAGCAGGCGCAGGTCGGTAGCGAGCCATCATCCCAGCACGACAACAGTGAACCGCATCAATAGTCCTAGACAGATGACTTGAAAGCCTAAGGGAACAAGTGAGTCTTGAGACGAGATTTCAAGATGCCCAGGGACTCCCATGACCGAATCTCTAATGAAAGGGCATTCCAGAGTCTGGGAGCAACGCGCGAGAAGGCTCTCGTCACCCATGGAATGGAGGTGCGATCTGGGCACATGCAGCAAGCCTGTATTGGAGGATCGAAGTTGTGTTGAGGGTTCCTAAAGTAGGTCATGGATGTATGTCGGAGCAGCGTCAATGAGAGCCTTGTAGGTGAGAAGGAGGATCTTGAAATCGATCCTATATTTAACCGGTAGCCAATGGAAAGACACCACTCCTGGACACATGTGATCGTGGATGGCTGTGCAAGTGAAGACTCTTGCAGCCGCATTCTGCACACGTTGCAGACGATTGATCAGGTAGGCAGGTATACCAGGGAGTAGTGCATTACAATAACCTATTCGTGGAAAGATGAAGATGTGTATTAGCTTCTCAGCATCCGAGGGTAACAGAGTGTTGCACAGTCTGGCTGTGTTTCTGAGATGGAAATAGGCTACCTTCGCACCTTGTTGATGTGTCTCGAAGCTGAGTGAGGAATCACGAGTCACTCCTAAACTCCGGACTGCCTTGGCAACTTCAATGGCTTCAATTGGATAGGTTCAGCCTTGGACGAATGGTGCGAGGTTCCGACAAGCAAAGCTTCTGTTTTTAGTTTTAGGAAATTTAAATTTAGCCTGGCCATTACAGTTGACGGTGAGGTCGACATGCAAAGACCAAACGCATTGATGCATGGTTGTGCGTGGATATATATTTGGATGCGCAGATATTGCCAAGTGGTTGCATAAAGATGCCGAAGAGGAGACGGCCGAGAACTGAACCCTGAGTTACGTCCTCCGAGGCTGAAGAACTACATCTAGTTCGAGAGGTAGAAGCTCAGCCAATGCATGGTACGGTCAGAGACCCCGATACCCTCCAGTCGCTCAAGTAAGGTAGATTGGTCAACGGTATTACAGGCAGCGCTCAGGTCCAGAAGGACAATAATACTTGACAAGCCTTCAACAGCAGCGACAAGTAAGTCATTAACTACTTTGACCAGAGCAGTTTCAATACTATGGCCGAATCTGAACTCAGATTGGAAGGGATCGAGAAGATCATTGTTGAGGTCGTTTTGTTGAGCTGCACGACTACTGCATGTTCAAGGACCTTCGAGACGAATGGTAGATTGAGATGGGGCGATAATTATCAGGGATGTTGAAATGGAGGCCAGGTATTTTTTAAGCAGAGGGGTAACTACGGCACATTTGAATAGTGGGAGAACGATGCCGGAGCGAATTGAGTTATTGAGATTAGTGACAAAAGTGGCAAGGAATTTGAAATTTGCCCGGATGAGTTTGGATGGGAAGGGGTCCAGGGAGCAGTTTGTTGGCCGAGATCTGGTAACTAATGAATAATCTTAATAAACATCTAGCTTAACCTCGTCTTAACCTCTCATGATGTCCACCCCCATGTCAAAAAAATAAATATTTATTTTTGTTACAATTTCGTTTACCGTCGAAGGTATTTTTTTCTAAATGAAGCAAAACGAAACGGTGGAGGCAGGAAGGGCGAAGGCAACCAAGCAGTTAGTTGGCACCAACGTTTGTCAGACACGGCATCCTATTATGATATTGGCCATTGAATGAGTTTATATATATTCGAGGAAACCAGAGGCAGAAGGAAACCCACTCAGAATAGAGGGAGATCACACAAACGTCACAGAGAAAGGCACCAAGAGGCGAGAATCGAACTGCCTCGGAAAGGACCTTCTTTCTGTAAAGAGGTGCTGATGTTACCATTTGATAGGGGCAGTGATAGTGATGGGAGCCAGAATTATAGATGAGCCAATATTAGAGATTGTAGTCAGTTTTAGAGATAGCGGCCAGTGTGAGAGATAAGAGCCAGTGTTGGAGATAGCCAGTGTTATAGATAGCCAGAATTAGAGATATTAGCCAGCGTTATAGGCGGGAATGGAACCGCCTCGGGTAGAATCATCTTTCCGTGAGGAGGTGCGGATGCCATCAATATGTAGACTTCCTGTCTCCGTGTCGCTGTTTCTTGTGCGAGGAATGTGCGGAGGCAGAAGAGAGCTCTGAGCTTTCGTAGTGGAATCTTGGACGGATGATGCTTTTCCTCATCTCTTTCAGCCTTGTTTAAAAAAACACGCACAAATATTTTAACCTGTGCGACACAACAATGCGCCTCGTGCCCTGCGCATCCTCACGGGTGACACTCGCATTTTTGCCCGGTGCCAAATAAGGGAAGTTTACGGCTTCGCAGAGCCACCACGCACATTCCTTCACGCTTAGAGAAGGTCTATTCATTACGTTGCACCAGCCGGTGTTAATATTTTGAAAACACTTAAGAAATGTTAAAAATGGATGGGATGGGTGGTGTGGAATATTTTGTTTTATCTATGTTCACGTTTTTTTTTGGCTGGCTCTAACGGACAGTGACGTGTTCTACAGGGACGCCTTGTCTCGCTGCACCCACCCCGGGCTCCGCTGGCGTGGATGCCCCTGTCTGCCTCACCGCGCTAATCGCGTGACTGCCCACTCCATTTCTCCCCAACGCCGTTATACCATGCGCCCGTCTCCCTCGCATTCACAGAACCCCATCAGCCCTCGGGTCCGCTCACTCACTCACAAGCAGCGCTCGTCGTTGCGCTGCAGATGTTTATTATTACAGCAGAAAAATACCCAGTGAGCTTGCAAGCTCTTTAGGGGATTCCTGCCACACAACAAACATGCGAATTGCAACTAAATAAATATTATTACATTACCCAAACAAAATAAAAACCCAAAAATATTTCCACGCAAAATTGCACATAATGAACCAAATAAATAAAAACAGTTGAATATTACAATGGAGGGAAAAAATAGGGAGCATTTTGCACATTGAGGGGGAACAAATGCAACAGCAACATTTCAAACATGAATCACGATTTGAAATCACAGCTAGGCAGATATTCCAATTCTAATTGGGGTCTAAGGTTAAAGAGCCGCGCATGTGATATTCTTAGCACTCAACCACCGCTTTCCACACGCGCTCACACAACACAAAATATGTCACACGATTCTCATCGGGAACTGATCCGTTTAACACGCACGACCACCAGCGCAGAAAACGTTCTGTCCCCGTGCTGACGCCGTTGCAAAATCACAACCGTCTACCTCCTGACTCTCCGCTAGCCCTGCGTTCAGTCCCAGCTTCGCTGCTAGATTCCGCACACGTGCCTCTCCCAAATCGGCTCTCCCGCTCGACCACTTCCTTCTGTGCGTGCGCTTGAGATGCCCCTTTCCCATTCACATGTTATTTTCCCCATGCACTCCTTAACATCTTAACAAAAGCAGGCCAATTTATTCTCCTGTCTGGCCTAACTACTTGAAGTTAATTCCCTGCCCTTATCCCGCTGTGCCCAGTCAATACCTCTTTGGGCATATATTACCTTTCCGTGTGTGATCTATTTACGCACCAATTTCATTCTCAGTATCTCCATTTGGGCTTTGCATTCCCCTCCCCAGCCTCCCTACCTCATCTTTGATGGTAGTCACAATGCGACTCTGCCCTGCGTGACCGTGTGGTCTCGGGGCTCATCTCAACTCATGGCCCCCCTATGACTCAATTTTCCCTGTCTTCTGTGTCTGTGTCTAAGGGTCGCTCCTTCAGATAAAAACCCCTCCAGGGATGAGGCTGTGGAGTTGGAGCTTTCTGGGGGGCACGGAGGGGGCACGTGGGGGGGGGGGGCACGAACGGACAGTGCGTCAGCTTCCTGTTGTTGTGATAGCACCTCGTGTTGTTGACTTATTTTATTGTCCCGTGGTCGCTCGCTCGTGGTGCGTGACTCATTGTGACTCGTGACTACGGGTGATGTCATCTGGAAGGTGCGAGAGGGGGCAGCGCGGAGGGATATAAAGAAGGGCGGGTTGGGAGTGTACAGGGAGTAAGACGGAGAGAGGGAGAGAAGAATCGCCTGGAGAAGAGTCGTCAACATGTAGGCCGTTGCTCGTGTTTCGCCGCGTTCCGGGCCCGCGTCGCTGTGCCCTAATAAAGCATCAAAAGTCAAGAAGTCTCTGCTGGCTGAACGATCGCGAAGTAAATGCCGATCCCCGCCGTGGTGTTACCGCCGAGCCGTCACAAGTCCGCGGTCCAAGTCGTGGTACCACAAAGCCATGGTGAATGTTTAACTATACGTGTATAAGACTTTCATCCAGCAGTGGATTGACGACATCGCACACCTCCTGGCTCTGACATTCTTTCTCCTCCTCCTCTTCGAAGACACCGATGGAACTATCAACCGTATCGCAACCTTATCAGCAGACCGATGCAGACATGCCCTTCAAGACTGGAACATTAAAGGCCCAAATCACGGCAGTGCGATTGTAATAGACAAACAGATAGATGTTTATAATTGCATCAGAAAGTAACCAGTGAGCTTAATGCGGGAATCCCACGATACAACACTGACTCTTATCTCTAACGCTGGCTGCTGATACTGGCAACAGCTGGCTACGACCACACCATCCGCTCCGAGCAGGTACACAGCGGCGTGTACACACGCACCGCACACGGACTCTATCCATATAACCATGTACATGGATACCTGGAAAACTTTGTGCACTGTGTTTAGCAGCCATACGTTCTGTAATGCTATTGAAATAAAATGTGTCACCACTACTGCTGTGAATGTCAGCTAAACCGACATGCTCACACTCTAATTCACATTGAAAACTATTACGAACTTTAAGTCAATAGATTCCATTTTTTGAGTTAGGTCACGTAAAAAAATGTTTGTCGCCAACCCTCGACCACCCTATGACACCACGACTTTGACTCCTGGCTTGTTACGGCTTACAGCGGCAACACCACGGCGAGGATCAGCACCCACTCTGCGATAGATCAGCCAGCACGGGGCCGGAGTAGCGGCATACAACGAGCTGCTACATCGTGTGATGCTCCCTCCTCCTTCTCGTTCCCCCAGGAGACTCTCTTCGCCCCTCCAACCCCCTGCCTATATATCCCTGCAGCCTCATCTCATCTCATTATCTGAAACCGCTTAATCCTATATAGGGTCACGGTGAAGCCGGAGCCTATCCCGGAAACACAGGGCGCAAGGCAGGAATACACCCGACGACGGGACGCCGGTCCATCGCCAGGCATTGCGGGACAATTTTAGTCTGCGAGCCAATCAACCTATCCAGGAGCATGCTTTTGGACTGTGGGAGGAAACCGGAGTACCCAGCGAAAACCCACGCAGACACGGGGAAAGCATGCAAACTCCACACAGAAAGGCACCGGAGCCGAGAGACTCGAACCCGGGACCTTCTTGCTGTGAGGCGTCAGCGCTAACCACTGCGCCACCGCGCCGCCCTCCCTGCAGCCCCTTCTAGCAATTTCTAACCGACGTCACCCTTCTACCGTAAAAGTCCGCGCAGACTGTTCTGCTCGTCCCCCACGTGGCGTTGGTCCCCCCTCCCCTATTCCTTAACTCTGCAACCCTACAACAGCCAATCAGTAAAGTTTGCCACCGTTAACAAAACGTGTCAATTGTTCACTATCTCAGCACACCGGTGTGTTGAAAGAAAACTCATAGCATTTATAAGTGAAATACGACGCATCGCTGATTATTGCAATCAGCATCATCAGGCAACCCGTACCCACTTAATACGAGTTCGCTTCAGAAGTTCTGTAAAAGTGCAATTATTATTATCTCTAACACTGGATATCTAATACTGACTACTCTATCTAATACTGGCTCCTATCTCTAACGATAGGTGTATTATAATAATAATAATTGCACTTCTAGAGCACTTTTCACCCGAAGGTCACAAAGCGCTACACAAAGCTTCGGAGAGAACGGCAAATCAGCAACAATAACAGATTGTTTATTTATTTTGGGGAGGGGGGGTTTAATACATATCTGAGCTCTCAACAACATCAGGACAGTTCAACTTAAAGACAGTGGCAATAAATTATAGAAGCACGTAAAATAAGCAATAAAAATAATTATTCAACAAACAAGGAATAAATGTTCCCATCCCCGCACAACAGTGAACCACATTAACAGTCCTAATCAGAGGACTTGAAAGACTTACAGGACAAGTGAGTTTCGAGACGGGATTTAAAGCTGCCCAGGGAATCAGCTGATCGAATCTCTAATAGAAGGGCATTCCAGAGTCTGGGAGCAGCGCGCGAAAAGCCCGTAAAAATTGAATCAACTGATCCGCCTGGTATTTATTAATGAACAGAGATGAGGGTAAATGAGTGGATGAAGCGACTCCTAGAGATACATAGAGATCCAAAGATACCCGTAGAGACTCAGACACAATGACTCAGACACACATAATAATTGCATTTATAGGGCGCTTTTCACCCGATGGTCACAGCGCTGCATAGACCTATAGAGATACGTAAAGTCCCACAGAGACACAATGGTATATTAAAGACAAGCTACAGCAGTGACGTCGCCATGCAGCCAAATACCATGGACCACATAGTAACCCCACATTTATAAGATGCGTTGTCTGGCCTATTTTGGTGCCGGCCTAGAGCGTGGCTGCCTTTACCTTCTCTGCGGTCCTCGCTCCTGAGTCATCTCTTTTCGAGAATAAAAAAAATAGAGCGGTACCTTATAAGTGCTCATAATATTATTCTTGTGACTGCAGTCTGCGCTCCTTCGAATGAGAAGGAACCCTCTCGACAGAGGAGGAACCCTCTCGACCAAAGCCCTCTCTCTGTCTCTCTCGTCATGGCCGGCAGACCTCAATATTGGCATCCAGCTCCTGTACATGTTCCTGCTACCATCAAGCGCATGAATAGAATGGTGTTACACAGAGGCGACACCACGCAAGGTGACCCATGCATTCCGGTCACGCGCTTTGTATCACTTAACATCGTAAGTGATACAACGCGCGTGACATCACTTCCAAGAGTAGGTCCTTGTGTGCCAGGATCAGGGTTCATATTTTCAAATTGAGAAAACACACCGCAAATTACGCAATGGGGATTATGCACGCAATCTGAAGTCCCTAACGACAGTAAACCTCATATCTTAGGTCCGCCAACCGGTTGTTTGTGACCCATCAGTGAGCCGCAAGCGCCACGTAGTCGTCCATGAAGATCAAGAGCGAGTGGGCCTTGAGGTGCAAACGGTTGAGAACCCCGGTCTTAAGTAACTCTTGCAAATGAGACTATCATTGAGTTCACACCTCTTAAAATAAAATAGATGCAATTGAAGTTCCACTTGGGCGACACGGTGGCCCAGTGGGTAGCACTGTCGCTTCATAGCAAGAAGGTCCAGGGTTCGAGTCTCGGCTCGGGTGCCTTTCTGTGTGGAGTTTGCATGTTCTCCCGTGTCCGCGTGGGTTTTCGCCGGGCACTCCGATTTCCTCCCACAGTCCAAAATCATGCTGCTGCATAGGTTTATTGGCTTGCAGACTAAATTGCCCGCAGTGCCCGATGGACTGGCGTCCTATCGTGGGTATATTCCTGCCTTGCGCCCTGGGTCCGCCGGGATAAGCTCCAGCTCACCGCGACCCTGTACAGGACTAAGCGGTTTTTGAAATTGAGATGAAGTGCCTCTTTCTTCGAGACATATTCAGTCAGTTTGTATTTAACCTGGAAGGAACCGTTGCGCTATGTATATATTTTAACAGTTAATACAAATATTAATAATTGTCTAGCGAAGAGGGATAATCAAGTTAGTAGATCACATGGGATATGCCCATGATCGGACACCAGTCCATCACAGAGCACCGGGGGCAATAGATTCAAGCCAATTTTCTTAGACCGCAGCGTGTCTTTGGACTGTAGGAGGCAAACCGACGAAAACTAACGTGGACACGGGGAGAGAACACGTAAACTCCACACAGAAAAGCCAGATATCGAACCCAGACATTTTTGCTGTGACACGGCAGCGCTACTCACTGCGCCACCGTGCCGCCATGCTAGGGTTGTCAACACTCCCCGATTGGCGACCCCAGTTCGATTACCGCTCATGACCAAATTACATTGGCGTATATTGCTACTGGTACCCGCTCCTCCCCGGAGTCGATTCACCTTTGAATGAGTACAGTCCGGTGTCTAAGACGGTGGAAGACAAAGGCAGTGGGGCGTGGTGTTGGCCACCAACCCTCTCGTGTGTCGCATCGGCTCTCACAGGGCTTCTCCCAGTTCTTCGGCGTGATCCCACATACGACGCCAAGCAACTCATTATTTAAAAGTAGAATTGGCCACAACATCTTGGTGTGACATGACCCTCCTTAAAAGGAGTCTTGAGACTCGGCTCGACTTTCCTGGGTATATAAGGACTGCTATTGTTGGTTGTCATCATCATCATCATAATTATATAAGAGTTCCTCTTAAAGCACAAACGGAAGAACATATAAATGCTGAGGTATGTTGCAATGTGTCACGAGGTAGGCGCCGTCACATTCGTTAGCTTGCTATTTCTGTGTTATGTTAGCTGTGCTTGCGCCTGTGTGTCTACAGGTGTATGCGTGTGTGTGATGCTGTCCAGTAGCTCAGCTGATCGCACGCTATGCTACAAACCCGACGACCCGAGTTCGAGTCCCACTCGCACACAACACCAGTGAGGATTGTCTGAATCGGTCTTGGGCATTCCCTATGTCGACGCAACCCCCAATAACTACCTAATGCGGGGTGTAAACATTCAGAAAGGGGAGACAAATGCGATCGGGCGTGGTGTTAGTCACCCACCTCGTTGTGTGCGGTCTCGACCATTTGACCCTTGCAGTCTATTAAAGCTATATGAGTGATCCTCGTCTTTGTGGTGCTGGCCATCCACCCCCTCGTATGCTCTGCTGGCCCCCATTATTGCTTGCAAACACTACTTGACCCAACAGTCTGGTAAGGTTATATGGGGGATCTTTGTATGTTTTTTTGCGTGCAGTGAGGAGCGGTGGCGCAGTAGTTGGCGCACTGCGCTGCTCTCCAACATTGGCGACGAATATCTGCACATCCTGGGACCTTTCCCTAGGTCGACTCAGCCTTAAAAGAGCACCTGTTGCAGCGCGAATAAAACATGTTTATGAATGTGCGCGTCTGCGCGCAGGAACGCGGGAGGCTTTTATCACGAGACATAAGTGCAGAGCTCTACTCCATCAGAGAATGTTCTCGCCTTAAAAGGTAGGTAGAGCTGTGCTGCGTGGGGCGGCACGGTGGCGCAGAGAGTAGCGCTTCCCACCTCACTGCCAGTAGAACCCTAGTTCGATTCCCAGCTCAGGTACCGCCTTTCTGTATAGAGTTTGAGTGTTTATCCCACGTGTATGCGTGGGTTTTCGCTGGGTACTCAGGTTTCCTCCGATAGTCCAAAGTCATACTGCTGGCTAGGTCAATTGGCCTGCTGACTAAATTGCCCTCGATGCTGACTAATTAGCCCTGCCTAGCGCCCTGTGTCTGCCGAGACAGACCATCATGAAGGTCCTTAATGACGGTCAATGTCAGGGACCCCGAAAGCACGCAGAACAACCCACAGACCTGGCCTGATGATGGTATCGTAGGCCTTGACCAGGTCAATAAAGCAGACATGCAGGTCTTGTTGGAATTCCCTACACCTCCGCTGTAGCAGCCGGACAGAAAATAATAATAGAATTTATAGAGCGCTTTTCCCCCCGAGGGTCAAAAAGCGCTTAAAAGAGCTGCTTAGAGATCGGCACGTCAATAGCAACGACATTAGTAGTTACATATATCTTAAACGTTAATACAATTTCTCATCTCATTATCTGAAACCGCTTAATCCTATATAGGGTCACTGTGAGCCGGAGCCTATCCCGGAAACACAGGGCGTAAGGCAGGA
>JAZEWT010000018.1:13721365-13737200 GCA_036362905.1 Mordacia mordax
GGGAAGACTCACTTGTGCGACGTCGACAGTAGGAGACAGGCGACCACAGTGGTACAAACTCTATGACTGACACCACATGACGGTAGTGCGCAGACAGACGACAGCGCGACAACAGTACGCGGCCGGGCGATGGCGGGGCGGCAGTACCTGGACAAACAATAACGCGACGATAACGAAACGCGCGAACGAACGAAAACGCGACGCGTACGGTCAATAGCACGGCGGCGGTACGAGGACGGGGTGGCGGCGGACGAGGCGGTGGCGGCAGGGGACGATAGCGCGGCGCGGTGTGCGAAGAAGGATGCGGCGGCGGCAGAAGACGATAGCGCAGCGTGGCACGCGGAGAAACAAAAGGAAATGATCCGGCCCCGCTACCAGCGCGGGAGCCGGTTTATATAGGCAGCGCAACTGCCCTGATTGGAAACCCGTGCACAGGTGAGCGGCCAATTATCCACCTGTGCGCGGGTAAGTGGATTATTAACAGGTGTCCCAATCAGAGCGAGCTGGACCGCCATGCATGCCTTACAAAAATACCCTGCAAAACTGTGGACTTGTTTCTGACGATAGGTAATCGGAACACCATTTACCGTTTTAAGGAAGTAATCGGTGCAGCGTCTTAATGTCAATCTTTTAATGGAATTAAGAAGTGCTTTTGATCACACGCTACCGAGGCATACTCCATCTCCTCAACAGCCCGCGACTACCACACATCCTTGCAACGTCGCACAGCTCTCTGGACCTTTAAGCGAAAGCTGCGGTAAGCCTCTTCATTCACGGGGGTGGGATCTTTAAACAGTGGCTAGCTTGAACACCTCTGTTAGCCAGGATTTCCGGGGAGGTCTAGACTCTGTACCTAGTGCAGCTATTCCAGCTACATAAGCCAAAGCCCTAAACCTCACCAATTTCCCCTCGGCATTTGAAGAGGGGAGGGGGACGGCGACGCCAGCCCCACCTGCAAACAATTATGAAATTCTTGCTTTCAGCTTGCATCACCTAGCCGAGACAAGACCACTGTGGGTTTCAAGTAGGTTCTAGGAAGATGCCCACCATCACCATGGAAGAATGGTACGCAGATTTTACATAAGTCAATAATCAGATTACAGATCAGCTCCACGATAGGTCCTGGTGTCAAGAACATGGGTCTGCATCCGCTGCTGTGCCACTATGTAGTCCAGCAGATGTTCTTGCTTGTTCGAAAAAGCATCTATCCATAATGCTGTATAGATGCGCCGATAACAGAACAGTGTGTTAGTAATTTTGAGCCCGTGAGCTGTATAGAGGTTTAGCAGCCTCTTACCGTTATTGACGAGCTGATCTGGCCCATGTTTTCCAGTCACTCCAGCCCAGGTGCTTACATCATCACCCACTCGGGTATTAAAGTCGTCTAGCAGGATGACTATCCCGAGAGGCCACTTTAGCTAATGCCTAGAACAGGAGGTCATAGAAGGCATCGGATTCATCGGCATTGCCTGCATCCCTCCACTAACGTTTGTCGTTCGTCTTCAGTGGGGGCATAAGCCACCACTACCATTCCTCGTCTCCCATTTATAGAGAAGCGAGCCAACATGTTTCCATGCTTCCACGCGCCCCCTTAATTTTTTTTATTCAGAAGACCCACTTCCTGTTATTTGGCAGTTTCCTGCCCCGAGTGGAGGACTGTCCACCCTTCCTGATGACTGGAGCCAGAACTAGTCTGCCGGACCTCCTGTATACCAAAGAAGTCCATGCGGGACCATGCCAGCTCCTGACAGAGAAGTGGCAGCCTCTCCTCTGCAATGCTAGATATATAAACCTGTATTATCATCCTATCAATATACAATTGCAGTATATAGAGGAATGAAAATACGTTTCTCATGGTCCCTAGTGCGAGCCAACATTCCACGTGGCTACACGCAGCAGTTTTTTTTTTGTTATTTCTGGTGGAACCCCGAGGGTTGGTATTCAGTCTCCTGGCTTAACCAAATGGGGTTTGGCTAGGAAACATCATAAACACCTGTCCCCCGAGAGCCTCCGGCAAAAGCTTAGGTTATTTTTCCCTCCGTAGTTTAGTGGTAACTTAACTTGGGGTGGGTAGTTACCAGCCCTTCGCACCCATCCAGGGTCCCGTAGACTGCTGTGGAGGTTGTGTGTGACGGACGGCAGCGCGACGAACGAGGAGACCCTGTTGTGCGGCGATGACAGCAGGAGACGGGCAACAACAGTGGTACAAACAGCTCTCTGTATTAGGAACGCGACGCGATAGCAGTGCGCAGACGGACGATAGCGCGATAGCAGTACACGGGCGGACGATAGCGCGACGCGGACGGACGATAGCGCGACGATAGCGAATACGCGGACGGACGATAACGCGGAGCAGTACGCGGCCGGACGANNTAGGCGCCGTAACTGCCCTGATTGGGAACCCGTGCACAGGTGAGTGGCTGATTATGCACCTGTGCGCGGGTAAGTAAATTATTAGACAGGTGTCCCAATCATGACAGAAAGAACCGCCATACAACCCTTACACTGTGAGAGCAAGGGGGTTGTTTTAAACAGACACACTGACATACACCTACATTCCGAGACACAGACATAGCAACACACAAAATAATTGCACTTCTATAGCACTCTTCACTCGAGGGTCACAAAGCGCTGCACAGAGCTATGGAGAGAACGGCATGTCAGTAACAACAACGACATAAGAATGGCAAATCAATATCAATAACGTTTTTGTTTGTTACAAATCTGAGCTGTGGAGGGAACGGTATGTCAACAACAACATTCGAGCAGTTTCTAACACACGGTTCTGGAATAGCCCGGCTAGCTCAGTTGATAGAGCATGAGAATGATCTAGGGTAGGCCCAGGACCGGTTCAGAAAATCGTGACGCGTGTTGGCTGTGTGCGAGGGTCGAACTCGGCTCACCAGGTTTGTAGACCAGCACGTCAACCCCTGAGCCACTGCTCCTAAGTGCGATCACAGACAGAAATATATTCAGACAAACATAGACACACTAACATACAGACGTACTTACACCCACACATACGTGCACTTTGACGCACACTAATGCAGACACACACACGAAGTCACATACAATCAAACAAATACACAGACACACAAAGATCCCCAGAAAAGCCTTGACAGCTTGTCGGGGCAAGTGCTATAAATGAGTAATAATAATAATTGCACTTCTATAGCGCTTTTTCACCTGAGGATCACAAAGCGCTGCACAGAGCTGTGGAGCGAACGGCATTTCAACAACAACAACGACATATGAACGGCTAGTACCTATGAAGGTCGGCATGGCACAGGAGGTGGTAGCTGGCCGATGTTGTTTCCCCAGTGCTGAAGTTTTTCTTACGAACGACACCAGGTACTCCTTTAAGGCTGAGTCGACCTAGGAAAGAGCCAGAACCAGTTGCTTTGGGCTGTGAGCAGGAATCGAGCTCGGGTAGCCAAATGCGTAACAGCGCGCTAACCACAGCACCACCCCTCCACCACATAGAAACAAAAATGTATTCACTTACACTCCAACATACAGACACATCAGTTACACACACACCCACACACTCATAGGCTCACAGAGAACTCCGAGGCGGGGCCACGCTGGCCCAGCCCCTGGTGTGGCCTTTATCTTTGGACTTCCCTTCATAAAAAGCCCCGCATCTCAAGGCCTCGTTTCATTCACGCTCGGGGAACCCGCGCGCCTGGGTCAGGGTGCAAACCTAGACGGTGACGCCCTCTCCCACATCTTTCTTTGCCATCGGCCAGCGGGTAACCCTTCCACGACAGCGCTGTCATTATCACCATCAGCGGTTCCATCAGCAGCAACAAAATCATCAGTAACAGCAGCATCACTGCCACCTTGCGCCCCGCGTCGGGGTGTTAAGGATTCCCTGTTGTTATGACCATGTTGCCAACCGCGACCTCCTTCATTTTCTGCATCATCTCCTTCATGTGCGCATCCCACGCCGCGCGGCTCCATCATCAGAACCATCAACATCATCACCAACGACAACATCACCGCCAGCATCATCAACATCCCCAGGCCGGCCTGGAGGAGCGCGAATCCAGGACCACCCAGAAGGAGACGGAGCCTTCCCGCGCGCCGCTTCTTCACCTCTCCGGAGAGATAGAGGCGATCAAGCGGGAGATCCTGGAGCAACTGGGTCTCAAAGCACCCCCCAAGGTGCCGGTTTTGCCCCGCGGGGGGCTTCTGGCCAGGCTAGTGCAAGAGGAGACGGCGTGGGCCCGGTACCGCGAGATGGTTTCGAGGCAAGCCGGCGCCCAGACGGAAGACGTCGGAGAGGGCCTCGGTGACCCGGCGTTTAACCCAACGACCTTCACCTTGACGGCTCATACAGGTGTGTGTGGATGGCAGTGCCGTAACGAGGGTCATGGGAGAGATTCATCGGATAGGACTAAGGCAGAGATATCACTCGAGGACCGCTTCAGAAAATTGTCACTGGTATTGGCCAAGAGGGGAATATCAACTGACAGGGTCGTACGTTGCAATGTTTGACTTATTTTTAATCCAGTTTAATGACTATGGCAACAATACTAACAATAACCATTTACATAAGAGTGGCACGGTGGCCCAGTGGGTAGCGTTGTCTCCCCACAGCAAGAAGGGCCCGGGTTCGAATCTCGGCTCGGGCACCTTTCTGTGTGGAGTGTGCATGCTCTCCCCGTGTCCGCGTGGGTTTTCGCTGGGCACTCCGGTTTCCTTCTACAGTCCAAAAACATGCTGCTGCATAGGTTAATTGGCTTGTAGACTAAATTTCCCGCAGTGCCCGGTGATGGACTGGCGTCCCATCGTGGGTATATCCCTGCCTTGCGCCCTGTGTCTGCCGGGATAGGCTCCGGCTCACCGCGACCCTGTACAGGACTAAGCGGTTTCTGACAAAGAGATGAGCTATATATATATATATATATTTTAAAATATATATATATGTGAAGGAGACAATATTTATTTATTTAATAATAACACGTAAAATGCGTAACGCGCCGCGTATATTCAGTCTTCAAGGTATTCAAACAGGAACAATTCAGAAGCGTGAGAAAACAACAGAGGTAGGGGGAAGGAAGCCTCGCAGTTAGCCGGTGCCAACATTTGCCAGACACTGCGACTAACATTTATACCGATTAAACAATTTCAACCGTCTGAAATATCATCATAACAATCATCTTCGTGAACTTTTCCAGGCCCCACGATGGCATCACCTGGGACATCACCAGGAGCAGCAGCAGGCAGCACCCTGTGCCTCCACTTCCCTCTGGAAGAAGTGCTCGCGGCCTGCTCCAGGCATCGCCTGCGCGTGATGTCCGCTCAGCTGATCTTGACCCCCGCTTTGACCCAAACACTGGCCCCGGCTTCCATGCTCACCATGATGCCGACCGGGGCCATGGGGTTACGAACTGCGTCGGGGGACAGGGCGAGGTTATCCCTGGGTGTCCAGCTCCAGCGCGGAGTTCGACCTCAGGACCAGGTGTCTTTGGACGTGAGCGTCGCCTTGAGAGGTGCGATTGAGAAATGGGTGGAGGGCCGCGGCAGCAACATTGGAAACAGCAGCGACGGCAACAGCAGCAACAACGATATCAGCAATAGTAGCGATGTCAACGGTAGCGGTAGTAATGTCAGTAACAGCAGCGGCAGCAGCACGCTGGCAGTGGGCATCACCTTGCCGTCGTCCCCGACGTCCGCCGAGGCGTCGCCGAAGTCCTGGGTTGAGGGCCTCATCCTCCGCGTGACGCTGCTGCCCGCCCGGGTCCCCAAGCGAGGCCTGTCAACGAGGAGCCGGCGAGACGCGACGTCGGAAGACTGTGCCGACTCGGGCCAGAAGAAGTGCTGCCGCTCCACCATGCGAGTGTCGTTCGCGGACATTGGCTGGGACGATTGGGTGAAGGCGCCCGCCGAGTACAGTGCGCACGTGTGCCAGGGCGCGTGCCCACACACGTACAAAGCGGCCAACAGGTACGCGCTGCTGTTGGCCAAGATGCACCGGCTCACAGGCGGCGCAGTGCCGGGACCGTGCTGCGTGCCCGCTGCCTTTGAGCCTCTCGTGCTGCTGCACTACGACAGTGACGGCAAGTTGGCCGTGTCTGCCATCGAGGACATGATCGTGACGAGGTGCCACTGTCAGTAGGAGTGCTGGATAAGGTGGCCCCTCGTTGCAACTGCCGCGCTCGGAACCAGGTAGCACTTGCGGCTTAAATGATTCCGTAATGGTGAAGGTTGCTGATGATTGACTGAGTAATATTTGGAGGACGAAAGGAGTTTTTGCTTGAAGAAAGCTCTGCGCATGTGTTCGTGATAGTGGAGATGGTTGTGGTGGGACCATGGAGGTGTCATGCGAGATTAGACACTGCATTCCTCGAGGACGTGACTTTGAAGAAGTGTTACTGCCAGGAGATGAGTTATCGACGGCGGAGATGAAACCATCGAGGATTTTATTGTGACAGCGGTGGATGTCACGTGGACAAACTGGGCCCCTTCGTATGATCGTGCACTTTGCCACTACTGACTACAGCATGTCAATGGCCACGAGCAATGTGGAATATTGGGGGTGGATTGTATTGAACATACGGAGGTTTTTCAGCATCTGTATTGCATCTCAATGTCAATTACATGATCATCGTCCAAGAGAAAGTGTTGGGGTAGGAATTTTTTTCTGGAGCTCAGTCCTAGACTCCTCCGGCTGAAATGGACCCCTGGTGGAGATTTTGAGGATGCTGATGATTGTATATTTTTTCTAAATCCAATGAAGTTCTAATAGCACCGTCGCATGCTCTCGTTTAGAGCGTATTCGTGGATGTGTTATCGACTCATAGTATTGAGAGTTAATTTATTCGTATTTATTTGTGTTTAGTCATTGTGTTTATTTATTGTTGCGATGTTAGCGGATGTGGCATGAGAGGTTACACCTGCTTTGTTGATGGTGATAGACTCACGAATACAGACATGTGAGAAACAACGAGACTGGCTCTGTGGAACGTTATTCGTGTGAGTGCGGTGGTGAAGAGCGGTGGCGCAATGATTAGCGTTTTTCTGAACCAGTCCTAGGCCTCCCCGAGGTCAACTCAGCCGCAAATGAGTACTTCGTGTGGTGTGTAAACATTACCACTGGGAGACAAAGGCGGTCAGGGACGGTACTGGCCAACACTCCCTCGTGTGCCATCCCGGCCTTCATAGGTACTCGCCAACAATCATGCAAGCTCACAACTGCACACACCACCTCCAACCACAACGCAATAACTATGATTTTAAAAAAGACAAAGCTTCCCCGTATTGTCTTACAGACTGTAAGGTTAAGTGCCCTTAGCCTATGAAGGTCGATACGGCATATGAAGAGGTGGATGACTAGCGCCACGCCCGACAGCCTTTGTCTCCCGACTGCTAATGTTTACGCACTCTGCTAGGTACTTCAGGTTGAGTCGACCTAGAGGAGGCTCAGGACCGGTTCATATAATCGTCACTGGTGTTGCCTGTGAGTGGGAATCGAGCGAGTGACCAGGTTTGTAGCCCAGCGCACTAACTGCTGGGCGACCGCTCCCCAACCACAAACAATATTTGCAACAACCATCAGCCACAACCACAAAAGCCCAAACAACCACGAATAACTGCAACCGCCAATCACAACCACCTCCACAAGCCACAGCAACCAACAACAATGAGTTGCAAGGTGGCGCAGCAAGTATCGCTGCTGCCTCAGAGCAAGATGCTTCCGGGTTCCATTCCCACCTTTCTGTGTGGAGTTTGCGTGTTGTCTCTCCGTGTTTTTGCCAAGTACTCCGGTTTGCTCCCACAGTCCGAAGACATGCTGCTCCCTAGGTTAATCGTACCTGACTTAATTTCCCCCGGTGTCCCGAGACGTTATAACTTGCTTACACCTTTCTCGCTGGACAACTGTTAGATAGAGCTGCACAACTTAACGGTCCCTCTCAGCTTAAATGAAAACGGACTGACTGAAGAATCACAGTCGACCATCACAACTGCGAGTCGGACACCAACACCAACGACAACCACGAACAACAACCACCCACACTACAACCATGAGCCACCAAGAGCCATGGGGTGACACAGGGGCGACAAGAGATGGGAGGACAAAAGAGGAGGACGCGCTGGAGCTGGAGCAGCATGGAGGTGAATTTGCTTGGGCAAATTCTAGATAATCAGGGTCGGGCTGGGCGATTCTGGGGTACCACCCAGACAAAGTATCAATGATGAGGTCAGTCGGTAAGTTTTTTCATTTTTACGGTTGCTTTCTTTATCAACGTCATCATTTTCAACACCCGCTTAATCCTGTACAGGGTCGCGGGTGGGCCGGAGCCTATCCCGGCCGACAGAGGGCGCAAGGAGGGGCTTTGCGCAGGATGTGATGCCAGAACAAAGCAGGGCACAAGGGGAATTTTACTTAACAGGCCAATTCACCTAGGCAGCAGCGTGTCTTTGGTTGGTGGGAGGAAAACGGAGCACCCGGCAAAAACCCGCGCGTACACGGGCAGAGAACTCGCAAACTCCACACAGAAAGGCACCTGCGACGGAAATAGAACCCGGGATTTTTGCTATGAGGGAGCAGCGCTACTCACTGCGCCACCACGCCACCGCTATGTTTTATTCATTATTTTAAAAATACAATTTGTAACGCGCCGCGCAAATTCCACGCCTGATCATGGGCGACACACGGATACAGAGGCCTAGCGAGGAAACTACAGAAAGGCATGAAGGTAGCCATGCAGCCAACCGGCGCCAACATTTATCAGACCTTGCATACATTATATTATGGTGTTCTCGGCCAATTCATTAATGAGCGTTTCTTAGTTGTGGGAAGAAACCATAAAACCCGGAGGAAACCCACGCAGAACAGGGGGAGATCACACAAACTCCACACAGAAAGGCGCCCGAGGCGGGAACGGAACCACTACGCCAACCCTGTCGCTCGTTTAAGCTGGAAGGAGCCGTTGAGCTGTGTAGGTCGTTTTAACAGTTGCCCGGAGGGCAGGAGTAATAAAGTTACAACATCACAGAGCACTGGGAGCAATTTAGTAAGGACATTTAACCTAGGTCCCCCCACATTGATTAAAAAGCACTTGGATGAATGTCGCTCTGCAAAACCGCGGGCCACCTGCAATTACTTGGCTTTCCCCTTGGTTAAGAGAGTTATTGTAGATAAGGGTTCGGTGGGGTTGAGCTGAGTAGACTTGATTAAGACTGGTACCAGCGGTGTAAAGATCGACATCTATGGGAGGGTCGTGAAGGAAGTTACTGGGCAGCTGGAGGCAGTCGCCTTTCAACAATAGCGCGGAGGGCAGGGAAGTTACGCTCATAACGAGTGGAGTGTCGGGCAGATAAAACTCAGTAGGCTGGCACACTAGGGAGGTCCCTCTACCAGTCATCTCGGTCAGGCAACGCATAGCACCTCCGTCTGTCTTGTGACCTCTTCCTCCTCCAACCAACCTGGCACAGCAGTCAGCCCATGGCATCTGGGCTTGTCCCGTGACTTCCTACCAACAGCAATCCTTCGATACGTGACCTCAAGGTGCATATCGCCTGGCACAGACAACGTGGTGACGTCACCGCCACTTGGTGGCAAACGACAGTTGTTGTTTTTGCTGGAAGCAAATTGGATGGAGAGGGAGTGGGGCAGACTATTGGGGGATAGGGGGCAAGAAACACGGAAGGGCAGCAGCAGTAAAGCGAGGGGATAGCCGTGCAATCTCACGGGGAATGTCGGTTATTACTCGCGATACTACCACGGCCCCTCGCTCGCGTCACGCCGCCTGGTGGACCAGGGGCAATGCACCCGGCCAAGGCCGCGCCTGTAGTCTCGCTTAACCACCCGCCCCCACCTTTCTCGGATCCCTTTATCTCGTTATTTTATTGTGTTCATTGTTATTGTCCCCACGTCACGGGCCACAGGCACGGGCCACATGCACTGGGGCAGGAAATGCGCAGGACGGCAGTTTTAAGTAAATGCGTGCTTGCCGAGTCAGTGAGATGGAGATCGCAACGCGGTCGAAGTCGTCGATGTCACCATCACCACTGCCGCACCTCTCCGCCACAGCGTCCTCCGCTCCGCCAGATCCCACGACTGCTGTGGGAGTCGACTCACAGCGACCACTCTTGTTGCGTCGCTCAGTTCAAACGTTTGTTCGATCGCCGGAATCAAGAGCTCGCAAGCTTACTGTTTATTTTCTGCTGTAATAATGAACATGCATCACCCGAAGCCCAGATCTGCCCGACCAGAATCACACCATCCAGTCTTAGACTCACAGACAGACACCCATAGACTCACACCGAGACCCATCGACTCACAAGGATACCGGGTGAGACACGATAGACACTGCCTGCGGTGCCCCCTACACCTAGTGTACGTGTTTTCGTGAATAAAATGTGTCGTATACCGTCTTCCACCCGACAGCACCAAATAAATAAAGCTGCCACTTTGATAAACGGAGACAAAGGCGCAGCACTTTCCCCAAAAGTTTGTGCGAGCTATACGGGTTATCTTTGCATCCGTGTACGTATATGTGTTTGTATGTTTTCAGGAGCTGGCCCAGTCTGAACTCCGGAAAATATTTCCATGCTTCGGGCAGGTTTGTGGGGGGTTAATGGTTGGGGGGGGGTGAAAGTTTTCCGTGAGATAGTGAGCCCTATGTGTGTGTGTGCGTGCATACGAATAGAGGGGTAACCCGCACTTCACACGACTTCAGAACGCATTACAAGCTCGTTCATAACCGTTACGTTAGGGCTTTCCATTCATAAAAATGTCAACGCTGCAATTTAACGTTCAGACTGAAAACATTGGCGCAGTCTTTATGGCTGCTTTGTTGGCAGTGGTGTACAAGCAGAACTAACAATAGCAGAACGCAACACACTCGTTAATAACGCCGTGACAGTAAAAGAAACACATAATCGTTATATCGGAAGATCGCGAGAGATAACGGCGGCTCGGAAAGGCGTCCATCCAGCAGGGGAATAACCACGGCTGATGATGTCATCTCATTGTCAGAACCGCTTAATCTGATACAGGGTCGCGGTAAGCCAGAGCCTATCCCGGCAGACACAAGGCGCAAGGCAGGGATGTACCCACAATGGGACGTCAGTCCATCACCGGGCACTTAGGGCAATTTAGTTTGCAAGCCAATTAACTTATGCAGCAGCATGTTTTTGGACTTTGGGAGGAAACCGGAGTGCCCAGCAAAAACCCACGCGGACACGGGGAGAGCATGCAAACTCCACACAGAAAGGCATCTGAGCCGAGACTCGAACCCGGGCCCTTCTTGCTGTGAGGCGACAGCGCTACCCACTTGGCCACCGTGCCGCCCCACAACTGATGATGAACAATAAAATAATGTGGAGGCCTTTGTGAGCCCTGTGATTAATGGAGTTCCCCTTCACTGTGTCCATTAACATATAAACATATAGAGGACGCGATGTTTGGAAAATGTTGGCGCCTGCTGACCGTGTAGCTGTCTCCCCCCCCCTCCCCCACTTTTCGATTCCTTGCACCTCTGAGTTGTTCTTCTCTCTCGTCGAGAGCGAAGGAAAGTGTGTTGCGGTAATCACTCCAAGATTATTACTAATGTGTTTGTTTGACCAAACATCACCACGCTGGTTAGTGCGAGTTCGGGAAAATCGGTAGCCTCAGGTATCAGTTCAGGTATCGGCGCTGATTTCAATTGTGGCCGGGACTCAAACTTAGGTTTCTAGGTTCATGGCGTGGTGCGCTAACCGCTACGCTCTATCCACCAGCATGCTGCCTATGTTCATTGTTCTGATTAAATTGCCCCCGATGCCCTGAGATGTTGTAACATGCTTACCCCTCCCCGCTAAAGAGCTATGAAAAAAACATATATATATCTCAAACTTTTCTTTCAGCTTAAACAAAAAACTGAACGAGCAGCATTTATTCCGATCATATTTCGACACTTATTTGGTTCGTCTAGGGCGGTTTTATTGATTCTGAGAGCCCAGGCAAAATTCAATGATGACCCTCGCCCTCCCACTACAATTGCCTGTGTCGCTCTCCGGTTTAAACCGCCAGTGGGCTTATCAGCAGCCAAGAACTCTAAACGAATTAGCAGTGGATTACCGTGTGTTGTGGGTGACAGCACTCGGGTAGAGGTGGCTACACTTGCGCGGCACGAGCTGGAGAAGAGATGGACTGATGTGGTGCAGAAGGATATGGAGCTGATCGCACTTGCCGATGGTATCAGCGGTGGCAAGATCTCGATCTCTGGAAGAGGTTCGTGAACGATGCTACGAGGCAGTTGGAAGCAGTTGCCTTCCAACAACAGCAGAGGGCGGAGGAGCGACGCTCACAACAGCGAGCGAAGCGCCGGGCAGTTAAAACTCAGCAAGTCGGCAGAGTAGGGAGCACAGATCGGACCGGCAGTGTCTCGGAAAGTCATCTCGGTCAGCCCATGACACCTGGGTCTGTCCCGTGCCACTTCACGTGGCCTCAAAGTGCACCTGGCTTGACACAGGCGCTGTGGGGACATCACCGCCACTAAGTGGCAAACGGCAATTGTTGTCTGAACTGGTAGACCCAGCGTATTATCGCGAGGCACTATGGATGTTATCTGAGCCGAACTGCTCCCCTCTGTAATAAGATTTAGATGTTTTTAGATGTTTTAGGGGCGGCACGGTGGCCCAGTGGTTAGCGCTGTCGCCTCACAGCAAGAAGGTCCCGGGTTCGAATCTCTCGGCTCGGGTGCCTTTCTGTGTGGAGTTTGCATGCTCTCCCCGTGTCCGCGTGGGTTTTCGCCGGGCACTCCGGTTTCCTCCCACAGTCCAAAAGCATGCTGCTGCATAGGTTAACTGGCTCGCAGGCTAAATTGCCCCGCAGTGCCCGGCGATGGACTGGCGTCCCATCGTCGGTATATCCTTGCCTTGCGCCCTGTGTCTGCCGGGAAAGGCTCCGGCTCACGGTGACCCTGTATAGGACTAAGCGGTTTCAGACAATGAGATGAGATGAGATGTGTTATACTTGTTTTAGGTACTGATGTAGGGCTGTCACAGCTCGATGCTTCATGATTGATTTCCGAAGCTGTCCTTTCGGCATGTGACAGTCACATCACGCCTGAAGATGCTTTCAACGGGAGATGCGAAACGTCGCGAAGGAGACAGTAGGAGCACTTAGTGACGTGGCAAAAGAACTTGTTTTTGGCATAATAATAATTGCTTCTAGAGCGCTTTTCACCCGAGGGTCACAAAGCGCTGCACAGAACTGTGGCGAGAAATCTATCCGACGTCAATGCCTGGTATTTTTGTTAATACCGCGTCTTCCCCAAGCTGTTCCTCGCACATACCTGCATCATATTAGTGGAGAGAGACCGTGTCGTGTCTTGAGAAGGAGGGACTGGTGGGGAGCGGTGGCGTAGCAGAGAGCGCGCTGTGAATCTGCGTCACACGAGTTCAATTCCGGCTCACGGCTGACACAAGACGAATATCTGAACTGGTCCTAGGCCTCCCCTAGTTCGAGTCAGCTTCAAATTCGTACCCTCGTGCGATGTGTAAACATAGCTACAAGAGATGCAAATACGGTCGGGCGTGGTGCTGGCCACCCACTCCCTTGTATGCCGTGACGGCCTTCATAGGTGCTAATAGAAAACACTACTTGCCTCAAAAGTCCGTTAAAGCTATGCGGGGAGGATCTTTGTCTCTGGATGGGACGGAAACTGGATGGGGGGGTTGATGGATGGGAGTGCGGGTGGGTGGAAGGGATGGTGGATGAGAGAGATAGGTGAATGAGAAGGATTGTGAATGGAAGGGATGGTAAGTCCTGGACTGAGAAGGTAAGTCCTGGACTGAGAAGGATGGTGAATGGAAGGGATGGTAAGTCCTGGACTGAGCGGCCAGACCGCTCGCACATCGTCAGTTACGCAACATTAACTGCCTGCGATCGCGTCAGTGGACGGAACCCTTGGTATGGAATACGATAAATAGATAAGCAAGCAATTTATCACCTCCACATGTCTGTCGTCCATCATAAATTCAGGAGCATTGATTCAGTACAAGTCTAGACCGGTTTCCACACGCGCTGTCTCACCAGCACTTAAATCAATGCTGGTGATCCGCCTAACCCTAACCCAATAGCCTTCTGGGACAGTCCGATGAGTTGTGCAAGGAACACGCGTTTTGTTTATGTGGGGTTTTAGTTTATTTCATTCAATCTCTAGTTATGGGATTGTGTAGTTTGCAGGCTATATCAGTCTGCGTGCTGGGTTTTTGTTCAATATTAGTTTAATTTAACGCTGTAAGTGTGAATGTGCTTAAAATGTAAAATTTTATATGTGAAACCAGAGCCTATGCCGGCAGAATCAGGCGCAAGGCAGGGCTATACCCAGTATAAGACGCCAATTCATCACAGGACACCGGGGGAGATTTAGTATGGCTTATTAATGCCGGCAACATAATTGTGAACTGTGGGAGGCAACTGGAGTACTGTACCTGGCAAAAACCGACGCGAACATGCAGACAACATGCAGTGTGGCTATGCAGCTGTAACATCTGCGCATTGCAGCAATAAGCTCCTGCCCGAGGTGGTTCGAATCCCGTCTCGGGTGCCTTTTGTGTTTGTGTGTTCTCCCCCTGTTCTGCGTGGGTCTCTTTCGGTTTCTCAGATTTTTTCCCACAACCAAAAATACGCTCGTTAATTTATTGGCCAATAGCATCATCATGTTATTATTATATAGGAAGCAGTGTCGTCTTCGCGACGTTTCACCTGCCACGCTGAAGGCATTTTCTGGCATTCTGAGGCTGAGAAAAGAAGAATGTGTGCTCTGCTAAGCGTTGTCTTATGTCCGAGGAAGTTCACTGTGTTGCCCGCATTCATGTGATACTCTGTTATACCTCCTTTCCTCCCTCTCGTACACGCCTATCCCTAAAGAACAGCCTTGCCGTGACAAACCTACAATTGTATCACATTTATATGTTATTTAACTAAAACCTGTCAACTTCTCATCTCATCTCATTATCTGAAACCGCTTAATCCTATATAGGGTCACGGTGAGCCGGAGCCTATCCCGGAAACACAGGGCGTAAGGCAGGAATACACCCGACGACGGGACGCCAGTCCAATCGCCGGGCATTGCGGGCCAATTTTAGTCTGCGAGCCAATCAACCTAGCCAGGAGCATGCTTTTGGACTGTGGGAGGAAACCGGAGTACTCGGCGAAAACCCACGCGGACACGGGGAGAGCATGCAAACTCCACACAGAAAGGCACCCGAGCCGAGAGATTCGAACCCGGGACCTTCTTGCTGTGAGGCGTCAGCGCTAACCACTGGGCCACCGCGCCGCCCCTTGAAAAATAATAAAATAAATGATTTAAAGATCGTGTATTTCTTGTGGCACATAGTCATGCAATTTGGCAGGTATTTTTTCGAAAAGAAAACGACTCAGATGTGCGAGGGGACCTGCAGGGGAGAAGAGGGGAGTAAAATCACGCGGTGACCCGGCGCCAACCTGCCAGACACCGCTTCGTATATATTATGATGTTATCAGCCAATTCATTAATAAGTGTTTTGTAGTTGTGGGAGGAAAACGGAGGACCTGGAGGAATCGAACCACCTCGGGCAGGACTTTCTTTTTGTGTCACCGATCACTGGACAGAAACCCTGCCAACAAGCCCTTGTCACGTAAATAAGAGAAGAAGTTTTACCATTTTTGGCAATTATACAGGTGTTAAGCGCTTCAAACACTGTTCACAAATTGTTCAGATTGCAAAAAAACAAAATATACTAAACAAAAACGCGGTGGCGCAGTGGTTAGCGCTGACGCCTCACAGCAAGAAGGTCCCGGGTTCGAGTCTCGGCTCCGGTGCCTTTCTGTGTGGAGTTTGCATGCTCTCCC
>JAZEWT010000018.1:13758303-13768330 GCA_036362905.1 Mordacia mordax
AAGAAGTCTCTGCTCGCTGGCTGAACGGTCGCGGAGTGAATGCCAGTCCTCGCCATGCCGTTATCGTCGAGCCGTCACAAGGCTGCGATCCGAGTCGTGGTGCCGCACAAATATGTACATACTTAAAAGTGCCACGTTATTTTACTTAATGTAAAAATGTGTTTCATTGCTCAAACACAATAGAGCTGTTGCAGCTCGCTCACTCATTCAAGGCTTTCAACCGGAGACGGAAAATCCACTGTCTACGTGGAAGCAAACTCTCATTGCGGTTCTGTACCATCTCTCACTGCAGGGTTTTTATCGACCTGAGGGCGCGTGCGGCTTCCGACATCACGAAACCAGATAAGTCACAAAATTACATTTTAAAAACATTGCATTCCGGCAATTCGCAACCCACCAGTGGATTAAGGGCATTTCCTTTGGCAATTTTGAAAAGGAAAAAAAATCTACTAAATGCAGAGGAAGAGAGGAAACGTTCTCAGCAGCCTGCGGTGGTGGCAGCAGCAACGGTGGAGGCGATGATAGTGGTGGGGGCGATGGTGGTGCTTGATTGTGCAAAGTCACGGGGTCATGGTTGCTTTGGCATTAAGTTGAGTAAGTTTTGTACCAAACGATCATTGAGCCCGTCCTCCAGACACTGGTGGAGTCTTCATGAGAAGAGAGAACGTGAAATAAACACGCAGCATCGATTGTCGTTTTTTGGGTCCATGTTTAGTTCTTTTAAAACACGGTTGTTGAGCATGAGCCCATAACGAGCCCATAACGCCGAGCGACCAGACACAAACAGCACCATTGTGGCGTGATCAATTAGAATAAGAGCAGGACTCGCTCTTCGGTGGAAGAACCGAAGGCTGGATCGACCAAAATAAAAAACTCGCTCAACTTCGGCCAGGCCATCGACGCGCAAGGTGACACCAGGAATGCACGCGAGCGTTTTCAACGGCTCTGAAAATTCGTCAACCAGCACGCGCGAGTTCTTCACCTGCCAGTCACCCACCGCGGTCACCTCACCACCCCAAAACATGTAGACCTGAGTATTGCTGACAACTAAAAAGCTACTTTGCGTATGGAGTGCTCGGATCATTCGTATGGGAAGACGGTTAACGTTTTGTAGGTGATGGACCGAGACTTGACAAACAAACAGTGTCTGCTCTCATAGATCCACATGGTACTGAGGATTGTTTTTATAAATTAAAGCTCAACCAACTGCTCCACTTTTCTACGGGTGGATACAGCTGGTGTCCGTCACTTGACGATGGTGCAGGAGGAAGCAATAGCTGCGTAGGAAGTGTCCTGCTGCTAGCCCCTGAATGCGCTGCTCCATTATCACCTGCTCCGGACTCGTGTCAACATAATAATAATAAACATAATTTGTAAAGCGCGCAGAGGTTCTGCAGCTGGTTAATACGAGCAGCAGGTTCGGAAGTGCGCAACAACATCAAGGAGCATCTTCAATAAACAAGCAACCTCCTTCTTTATCAGGACCTTCATTATCAACACTTAAATGGCCTCGTAAAATCCGAGACCTCTCTATTAACACGAGAAGCCTACTCACCTGTGCCATTTCACCGCCGTCATCCGGCAATGGCGTTCATGATCTCGGCCACTGCCAGTGCTGCCACCAGCGCCGCCACCACCGCCTTCTCGCTGTCCGTTGCCCTCTTTAACGATAGCGAGCCCACGGACAACGTGTCGACCACCACTTCGGCGTCGTGCGCCACCAAATCGAGCCCGAACCGCACGTCGCCCTGGTACTCGGCGGTGTTCACCGGCGTGGGGCTGGTGTCGAACCTCATCGCCCTGGTCGTCGTCGTCAAGGCGGCACTGCGCACGCACAGCCGCTCACGTGGGGCCTTCCTCACCATCGTCACGGGCCTTGTGGCTACCGACCTCGCCGGGCTGCTGGTCACGGGCGCCGTCGTCGTGAGCATGCACGCGCTCGACCTCGAGTGGATGAAGGTCGACCCCCACCGCCACCTCTGCTACTTCTTCAGCGGATGCATGGTATTCTTTGGGCTGTCGCCGCTGCTGTTGGGCAGCGCCATGGCAGTGGAGCGCCATCTGGGCATCGTGCGCCCGCTCGTCCATTCGGCAAAAGTGACGCGGCGGCGAGCGGGTGCCATCGTTCTCGGGGCCTGGGGGCTGGCGCTGGCGATGGCCGTAGCGCCCGCAGTGGGGCTCGGTGCATATTCGGTGCAGTGGCCGGGCTCCTGGTGCTTCCTGGCGACCGAGGGGACTGACGGAGGCATTCTGAAGGTTGGTGTAACCCCCTCTCTCCCCGTCTGCTCCAACCCCATAAGGCTAGGGTTAGGAGTCAGGGTGTGCGGAGGGGAGCCCGGGAGATAGCGTTGTCAGGGGTTGGAGAGTGCGGAGTGGAGGGGAGAACTTGCATGTTTATTCTTGCTGGCCTGATTAGAGGATCCCATCTTGACACTGGCCTCGCGATATTAAGCTGAGGGGTCTTGGCCTTACAACTTGGTCTCAAGGTAATCATCCTTGAGTCCACGGTGAAATTACACATGTTTTACTTTCATTGGTGCAAATTTCTATGGGCGCAATTACAACGTCCGTGGAAAACACCGCAGAAGTTTTGGAAGAACACAAAACTAAGGCATTCAACAGAAATATTACGGGTAACAATTGCATTTTATGTAAAATCTGTGTGAGTAAAATGTTGTGCTGTGTACATTTCTCCTCCCGTTATGTGGACATACTTGCTCATTTTATTTCTGCTTCGTCAGCACACCACTGGTCTGTTGGAGAGTGATGCACACAACTGGCAGCGCGATGACACAAATTGGTACTTACGACCAGCATCATCAGGCAGTTGCCAGAAATGTCACCATCGTCATCCTTCCAATCACCATCGTAATCATCGCCACCACCGTCGCAGTGTTAATGAAGCACCTCCGCGCGGTTCTCGTTTCTCCGCGGCCAGCGGGCGCACGCGGCCGGGGCGGTCTGCTTCTCCGTGCTTGGTCTCCTCTCGCTCGTCGCCTCCCACCTCTTCAACACCACCACGCTGCTCACGCTCGTGCGAGCTCGCTGTTGCGGCGGTGGTGGTGGCAGCGGTGGCGGCGATGGCGCAGCGGCGGCGGCGTCATCGTCGGTGGCGTCCTTAGTGGCTGCCGGAGGGATCGGACGGTCCGGCGGCCAGAGGCGGCACCGCGTCAACAAGCACGAGGTGGAGATGGTGGTGCAGCTGCTGGGCATCATGGTCATCGCCACTGTGTGCTGGACCCCGCTGCTGGTCAGAGATGATGTCCGAGTGGGGGGGAGAACGGGGTGCGACAGCGGTGGTGGCGTTATGTAATTCCTCACTAAATATTTTCAGCTGTAGAGCGACTAGATGTGGTGTGCCGGGGTGCGGAATTATTTTACGGGTCGCCGACCCGAGCGGATCGAGTTGAAACGAAGCCATGCTCGCCATCCCTGTCCCAGTTGTCATGGTCATCTTAATTTAAATTTCATGAGTTTTGTCAGCGGTGGTATTCATCGTGATTTCATTATGGTAATCTTCATCATCTTAATTGTCATCATCACCTGCATCATTTGCGCACGATTGTCATTATCGTTGATCCAGTCCGGGTTCTTCCCCCATCACTGTTGCTCTTGCCCCCGCTTGGAGCCCCTCTTTAAGGGAGAATGTTAATCATTGGCAGTCAGCAACAAAAACAACAATTAGGAGCACCCAACCGGGGTTATTTACATAAAGAAGTTAATAGCCATACAAAAAATACATTACAGCCCCACCATCACCATGGGTAGCAAATAATTGATTGAAAACGTTTATTTATCCAGCAAAATCGCACCGTGTCTCGAGTTTCTGATTCACATCCACGAATTTAACTCCAGTTGCGAAGTTCAGTAGTGCAGTACGCTGAGCCAACGTTCATCACAGTAGCATACGTGGTTGTGGCATCTATATGGACTGCACTATTGTCTATCTTCCCCGCACCCTGTTGGCTGCGCAGATGGTTTGACCATTTTTCCCGAACCGGTCAGTGCGGATTAGTGAAGTGGCCTTGGGAATTTTAAGTTTTTGTTTAATCGCGCGGGACCCCAAACTCGGGAGACCAGCAAACAGTTCCCATTGCACGAGTGATCTGCGGTCACCACCTTGACAAAAGCAAATCAAATAGAAGGCACATCACCTGCTTGTTTATGATTGGGCGGCAAGATGGCGCATTGGTAACATCTGCGCCTCAGAGAAAGAATGTTCTGCCCGATGTCATTCGATCCCCACCTCCAGCGCTTTTCTATGTGGCGTTTGTGTGTCCTCACCACGTTCTGCGTTGGTTTCCTCCCACAACTTACAAAAAATCACTCATTAATGAATTGGACAATAACGTCATAATCCATAGGAAGCAGTGTCTGACGGGCTGGTGCTGGCTGAGCGCCTGGACGCCTTCCCCCCTTTATGCAGTCTCCTTGTGCCTCGAAATCCGTGTCCCGTCCATGACTAGGCGTGGAATTAACAGTTGTTATTCATTCACAATGTTGTACCAGTTTCCCCCAACGAGCCATTAAACGGCACCTCCTGGATGCTTACGGGACAGGAGCGTCCCAAAATATCTGTGTGATCCACTAACCCTCACTGCCTACACTACTCGAAATCAGAAGTCATGTTCAGCATAGCCACGACAACTGCCCCATGGTCATTTTAGAGATCTGAATGGTGGTGGTACCTCCATCCGTGTCTCTCCTGCCCTCCCCCTCAGGTGTTCATTGCCAACATCGCGCTCAAGAGCAGCCTTATACCGGCCGAGCGCCACTGCCGCACGCTCATCCTGGGCATCCGCATGGCAACCTGGAACCAAATCCTCGACCCCTGGGTCTACATCCTGTTCCGCCGCTCTGTGCTGCTGAGACTGTGCCCCGGTTTGGGAGGTGGCAGCGGCGGCGGTGCCACCCTGTCGGGCCGGAGCGGTTCAGCGGCATCGGTGTCGACGGTTTACACTGCCACGCTGCGCATCGTCTCCACGAAAACCACGTCGAGCGGAGTAGCGACGGCGGCCACCACCCCGCGGAGTCACGCGGGCGTGCCACCTGCGCTGAACGGGAGCAGACGGGAAGGAAGAGGTGATCGAGGAGGAAGTAGAGGAGGTGGAGGAGGAGATTGAAGCTATAGGGAAGCAGGGACTCAGCCAGTGGAGGAGCGACGCTCGTGAACAGCGACTGTAGCCGTGATAAATGCTGCTGCTGGAAGATGAGGTGCAGGTGGAAACAATGGACACAAGCGTGGCTCACGCATGGAGCAATTAATGGAGTGATCATCAGTGGCACGTCACCATTAGCGGTCCTGACTCAACATTGAGAAAAAAAATAGACAGGAAAAGAATCATACCAGGGCGGCACGGTTGCCTAGTGGGTAGTGCTGTCACCTCACAGCAAAAAGGGTCCCGGATTCGAATCTCGGCTCGGGTGTCTTTCTGTGTGGAGTTTGCATGTTCTCCCAGTGTCCACGTGGGTTTTCGCCGGGCGCTCCGGTTTCCCCCCACAGTCCAAAAAACATGCTGTTGCATAGGTTAATTGGCTTGCAGACTAAATTGCCCTCAGTGCCTGGTGATGGACTGGCGTTCCATCGTGGGTATATCCCTGCCTTGCGTCCTGTCTGCCGGGATAGGCTCCGGCTCACCGCGACCCTATATAGGACTAAGCGGTTTCTGACAATGAGATGAGATGAGAATCATACCAATAGTAAGACACTCATTGTAATGATTAGAAACGGCATCCACCCCGTGTAGTCCCACTTCCCACTCTCCCGCTATGAGTTATCTTGTCCCACACGATAATCATCCACCAGCTGCCACTACAGTGCTTTAAATAGCAGCACAACGATGATAATAATAATATTGAGTTATATCTTTGTGTTAAATCACATTTGATGAACTTTGGTCAAAAGTGATGCCTTTAATGGTTTGTCAGAACAACAACTTGGTATGAAGCCGACTTTGAATTAACTTAGAGTAGGTGGCACGTGACGAAAGGTATACTGCATGTGGGGTGTCTGATATAGAAATAATTTCCTCTTGTGTAATTTCACCCCGAGTATTACCAATGGGGATGCTGCCGCTGGCGATGGACCGGCGTCCCGTCGTCGGGTGTATTCCTGCCTTACGCCCTGTGTTTCCGGGATAGGCTCCGGCTTCACCGTGACCCTATATAGGATTAAGCGGTTTCAGATAATGAGATGAGATGCTGCCGCCGTGTGGTGGTGAGCGGCACACTGGACTTACAATCCACTGCTCATCGGTTTTATTTGACCTCCCGGCACGGCAGTTTATACGATAGCCAAATTCCTTATACAATATACCAAAGCTTCTCAACCTTCTCAACCTCAAGGCTCACTTGGCCCACTTGGGTTTAGTTTCCACAGACCAATAGGCGATGTTTGCGGCCGACTGATGGGTTGTGACCCACAGGTTGAAAATGGTGGCATTTTACCAATGCCCCTGTCCACCCACCAGTGTGATTGGGTTACACCAGAGTCCATCAAATGTTCACGTGTTGAGTAAAATATGGATACCGCTGTCAAGACATTGGGCCAGCGTGGAAGATCAGGCAAAAATACAAACGGCGGTGTCAAGAGTTCCCTCCTCGTAGTGGAGAATCTTCGACTGTGGTGGTGTGAGCGTGTGATTGCCGGCCTGTGCCTTTACCCACTCTTGTTGTGTTGGACCTTAGGCTGGCATGGCTGAAGTCCCGTTTCACTTACCGCATCCTATTTTCACCTGTCCATCAAGCTGGCTAATGCAGCTCCCTTTCATTCATTTACTTGGGCCTCTGGCTGAGTGAACCGATGGCGAGATTCGTGTGTGTGTGTGAGAAGGTGGTTGGGGTTAGGTAATGGGTTGTGTAATGGGAGCTAGGATTACAGAACATTGGGTTAACCGTTCAATGATCCTCCGTATTGCGATAATATTGGCAATGTTTCATAGCGCGCACGTGAACATGCATGTCCGTGTGTACGCGTGTGCAACTGGTACCTGCATATGCACGTGGCCTGCATGTGAGCGTGCCTGCGTCTGCGTGGGGAGCGTTAATGTGGTGGTTAGGACACTGCGCTTAGAACCCAGCGACCCGTGTTTGATTCCCGTTAATGGCCACCAACACCAGTGAGGATTTTCTGAACCAGTCCTGGGCCTCCCCAAGGTCGACACGGTCTCTAGAGTACCTTGTTAGGTTCAGTGTGTAAACATCACCACTATGGAGTAAAACGCGGCCGGGTGAGGTGCTGGTCACCCACCCCCCGCATATGCCGTGCTGCCCTTTATAGGGGCTCGCTAACAGCACTTGACCATACAGCCTGTTAGAGGAATACACAAGGCATCTTTGCCTTTGGATGTACCCGCGGTAGTATGGCGGTTACTGCACTGTTACGAACCCGGCGAGCCGAGTTCAATTCATTCTCACGGCCAACATTCGTGACGATTCTCTAAACAAGTCCTGAACCTTCTCAGGTACACTTAGCCTCCTGCCTAAACTTCAGCATTATTTAAGACAAAAGCGGTCGAGCGTGGTGCTGGCCACACCACCATATCTTGCACCATACCGATCTTACATGGATAGATGTTTTAGAAATGTTTATTATTGCAGCAGAATGTACTCAGTCAACTTAAAAGCTCTAGATGCAGAATTCCTGCGACACAACACACGTCAGAGCTGACCAACAAACAACACATAACACCAAAGGACAAATGAACCTACTCACCGCAACACTATGTACATAGATTCAATGGTTTGGGTTAGGTCACGTAAAAAATGTTTGTCGTAAACCCTCCACCACCCGACAGCGGTCAATTTGTAAAGTTTGTCAACGTGAACAAAACGTGCCAATTGTTGACATTCTCAGCACATCGGTGTGTTGAATAGCAAACTAACAGCATTTATAAATGAAACACGACGTTTCGCTGATACTTGCAATCAGCATCATCAGGCAACCCGTGCCCCTTTGAGACGAGGTCGTCTCAAATCGTCGTCGGGAGAAGGCTTTGTCACCCATCAATGAAGCTCTGCCACCCATCAATGAAACTCTGCCACCCATCAATGAAGCTCTGCCACTCATCAATGAAACTCTAACCGTAACCATAAAAAGTAAACAGTAACACATAAGCTTGCACTAAGATTACACAGCACAATAGATTATTAATAGACTAAGAGGAACGGATCAACAATGGCGTGGGAGCATTTTAAGTTTTTTAGCCGCAACAAAAGGATCAAATGCAACTCTTCAAAAAGACCGATCAATTTGTGCAAACGCAGCTGGTCAGAAATGTTGATAGTTCTTCTTCTAGTTACCATATCCTACCGGACATTGATGGCAATGGTCTTACACAAATATCTGCCCTTTGAACTTCTAAGAATGTCCATTGTTGATATAAGATATAATGTGGATCAATGATGGTAGGGTGCGTGGGGGTTTAACCGGCGGCTGCGCAACTCCCATGTTCGGGCAATCCCGCCGAATGTGGCCCTGTTGTTGGCACCCGTAACGCCTTACCGGTGGCAGATTGCCGTCCCATCGCCTCGCTGATCCTGCCGGTGATCGAGCCATCAGTAGCTGCAGGTGGCGATCAACCTCTCGATTGATGTCCCGTGCAGCCGGCGTCGATACTTGCTGCCCCACGTTCGACTGTATCTGCGTGGACAGCGCCTGCAGGCGACGATCCATCTCCTGTTGGTTCCCTTGCATTGCTTGCAGCCCCTTCAGGACGGTGTCTAGCCACAGGTCCTCTAGCAGAGCGGCGGCGACCGGGCCCGGGTTGGCCCTCACAGTCACCAACCGTCTCTCCATTAACTCCGCTGGCTGTTCACGCTCACCGCCTTCCCGCTGCCAATCCACGTCGTACGCCGCCACCCGTCCGCTACGGCCCCGTGGTCTCCACGCCCGCTGACAGGCCACAGCTCGCTCTACCACCTCTTGGAGGCTCAATTCCGGCGTTATAACGTCCTCAAACCACAAGTCCGTTTCTTTTAAATAGGCCAGGATGGTGGTCCGGTTCATCTCATCTGCCATGGCTTCATCGTAGGCAGGCTGGGCTCGCCGCATCAACATGGCGATCGCGTCGGTAAAGTCTTCCATCGACTCCACGCACCGCCAGCGCCGCATCTCCAGAGCCTCCCGTGCCTCCGCCATCAACATCCGTCCGAAGCGGTGGCGTAGCGCCTCTCGCAGCCGGACCCAGCTCCTCCGTACTTCCAATGGCAGTCTGTCCGCAAAGCGTCCTACATTTCCCTGCAGCTGACCAATGACTGTGTCTGCTCTCTGGTGATCCGGCCAGCATCCGTAGTTCCCTTGACACTCCACGTGCCCCTCAAAGTCTTCCCAGTCCTCGTCGGCGTCGCCCCGGTAGGTCATCGACAGGCGCGCCCGTTCGCTCCCCAGCCACGGGGGCCCGTATCCCACTTCTGACACCAAACTGTGGCGCACCGGTCGTGACCCTGGGCTAGGCTCCTGCCTCCTCGCCGGGTAAGGCGCGGCCGAGATGGTCACCAGGGAGTCGGTGGAGACCGAGTTGGCATCCTCACCTCCTCGCTGCGCCGGCGCTGCATCTCCAGTCTCCCGCCACACTCCTCCAACCTCGTGGACCTCCGAATCACTCATAACTCCAGCTAAAGTTCGAACGTAGGATCCTTTATTCTCCACAGACCACGCGTAGCTCTCCTCCAAGTGATTCCTCTCCGACCGTCTGTCCCACTGACTCCTGGCTTGACTGACTGACTCCTCCGAACCCCGTCTTATCAATCCCCCGCCGTTCAGTCCGTGTCCCCGGTCCGTCCCCCCGGTCGTCGTCTCTCTCTCCACCAATCACCGCTGTTCCCCCTTCCCTTCGCACGTCCGCACCCCAGATGACATCACGTAAGCATCACGGGACAATATGAGTCAATAACAGGAGTTCGCTATCACGGGATTATATGAGTCAACAACACGAGGCTGAGATAAGTCACGTGTCTCGTAATCGTACTGTCCGTTCGTACTGTCCTCCCTGAAAAGCCCCAACTCCACAGAGCTACATGGAGGACC
>JAZEWT010000018.1:13768584-13785292 GCA_036362905.1 Mordacia mordax
AGGTGGTTCGATTCCTGCCACGGGTGCCTTTCTGTATGGCGTTTGTGTGTTCTCCCCCTGTTCTGCATGGATTTTCTCCGCTTTCCTCCCACATAATAAAAAAACTCATTAATTAATTGCCAGATAACATAATATAACGCAGTGTGTGGCATATGTTTGCGCTGGCTGAATGCACAGATAGATGTTTATTATTATAGCAGAAAAAAATATATTCAGTGAGTTTGCAAGCTTTTTGCGGGTTTCTTGCGACACAACAAACACGCGAGTTGCGAAAATAAATAAATAGATAAATATACATGAACCAAACAAAATAAAAACAACAAAAATCATTTACACACAGCATTGCACAAAATTAACCAAATAAATAAAAACACAGTTAAATATCGCGATGGGCTGCCTTGCTGTCGCCGCTCTGTGGTTTCCTCACACCTTTATAATGATGTCGGTCGCCCTGAATAAAGGCGTCTGCCAAATAATAATAATGAATAATAATGGTATCTGGGAGTGGAGTGGTGTCGCAGCAGTTAGCGCACTAGGCTTAGGACTCGGCGTCACTGAGTTTGGATCCGCGTCACTGCTAATATCAGTGACCAAACAGTACTGTTTGCATTCCTAAAGCACCTTTCACTCAAGGGTCACAAAGCGCTGCACAAAGCTGTGGAGGAAACGGCATGTCAACAACAACATCAGAATAAATTGATTCAAAAAAACAATGATTATAAATCATTGCGTTCATATGTGTTGTGTATGCACTGTCTAATGTGTATGCTGTGTGCGCGCTGTGTATTGTGAGCGCTATGTGTGCTGTACGGTGGTTGCTGTGTATGTGTATATATGTGTGTATATGTGTGCACTGTGTGTGCACTGTGCGTCCTGTGTGTGCTGTGTGCACTGTGCGTGCTGTGCAGTGGTTGTGCGTATGTGTGTACTGTGCGTGTGTGTGTACTGTGGCTGGCAAAACAACCCCCTTCCTCCTTTCCTCCTCGTGGTGCCGGTCGGTAACGCTGTCGTAGCTGCCACAGCGGCCAAGGGGGCTCTGGACGGGTGCGGAGAATTTGTAACACCGCCCCCCCCCCCAACATAAATTTAACTACCGCTAGACCACGGAGAGAAAAAGAGAAACTGAAGTTTATGACGGAGGCCCCGGGGGAACAGGCGCTTATGACGTCTCCTGGCCAAACCCTATTTGGTTTAGCCAGGAGACTGAGTACCTACTGAAGAATACGCCCAAGAATGAGGAGGTTTACTACAGCTTTCGCTCAGAGGTTCGGAGACCTGTCCTGCGTTGCAAGGATGAATGGTGGTCGCGAGCTGCTGAAGAGATGAAGTTGCCTCGGTAGTTCGTGATTAAAAATCACTCTTTAACTCCATAAAAACATTGACTTGCAATGCTGCACCGAGTACGCTGCTTAAAGGGAAAAATTGTGATCTGATCTCCAACCCCCACGAACAAGTCCGCACATTTGCAGAGCATTTCTGCAAGGTCTGCTCTCTGGCTCCTACATTATTCAACATATTTTGACAACATAGTTCGAGAGGCTTTCCATGGATGTTCCAGTGGAATGTGCATCTGGTACAGATACAATGGGAGGCTGATCGATGCCCGGGTGCTTTCAAGGGATGGCTCCCTATTGGCCAACCATATTGTTTATGCCAACGATTTGCTCATTCTGAGGAGGAGTTGGGGGCTCAAGAGTTGAACCTGGAGCATGCCACAAAAAGTTGAGGTCTTACTATCAGTCCCACCAAAACTAAGCACCTGTCTGGGTATTTGGTGCCACTGAATAACCTACCTTCTCAGCTCTACATAAGTAATGGGGCAGTTGTGGAGAAAGTGGAGAAGTTTATATACCTAGGCAGTGTACTTATGGCCGGTTGCAGTTTGGAAGCGGAGGTCTCGCTCCGAATCAGTCAGGCAGCATTATAATTTCATCGGCTACGCAACACTGTGTGGAAGCTGCCTGTCCTGTCTCTCCACATGAAGCTTCGGATCTTCTTAGCTGCAGTCATGCCTTCTCTTCTCTATGCTTGCGAAACGCGGACTCCCCTGGCAGAGCATATGCACCGTTTAGACACTCTTCGGTTGGCTTGCCTACAATGCATCCTGGGTTTGACCAGGTTGGATTGTGTGAGGCACTCACAAATTCTCGAAAGATCTGGACAAAGTCCGATTTGTGAGCTCCTCCGGCAGGTGAGGCTGTGGTGGCTGGGTCATGTAGCCCGAATGCCCAGCCCCCGCATACCCAAGCGGTAATTGTTTGGCCAGATAGAGGGGGCTAACGGGTGTAGCACAGGCTATTAAAGAGATGGACTGATGTGGCACAGGACGATTTGGAGCTGAGTGGACTTGCTGAAGACTGGTACCAGCGGTGTCAAGATCGACCTGTGTGGAGGAGGATCGTGAAGCATGCTACATGGCAGTTGGAGGTATAACCAGCGTCAGTCGTCTCATCTCCCTCTCTTTTCACTTTTGGCCGCGTGATCATACGAGAGACACCAGACCGGCGCGACGGTTTAGCAAAATACTAGAGATGACCAGCTGAACAATGCGCGCACGCGAACGCACGACAGGATATTCAGATCACATGGTAATATTCTGCGTTGTGTAATTTTTTTATGTGAATCCCTCTTGTGCTCCACACGTGTCGCTGGTCTGTTGTGGTGCACCTCTTCTGCCATCACAGACTTGCACCACCCACGCCAACGCATATCTTCTTTTATATAAACAACTTTTTTAATTTGCTTGACCACCACCTGCGCCAACTTCACAAACAATACCCACGCACCATTGCACAGAGCCACATTAATCTCCTTTGCACCCCTCAGCAGGTCTCCAATACACTCTACACGACCGCAAGAATAAACATATGCTGTTTAACAGATTAACCAAATCCCGTGAACGCCACGAAACAAAATATCCGACATTAATAACTGCACTCCCAGCAAACAATGCACTTAATATGGCCACCACAGGCAGCCATGCACCTCGTGCCAAAACCTACGCAAAGAAGAACTACAAGAATCACTCTCCCTCCTTAATAACGTTACCATGATCAAAACGCTTCACGACAAAATACCAGCTTCACCTCCGAACCAGGATTGCCCAACTACAACATGTGGAAAGCGCAGAACTACACAATCAAAATCCGCAATTTTAAAAACAGTTAGATACTTTCAAAAACAACACCCATGCACCAATGCACAGAACCACATTAATCTCTTTCTCACCCCTGCAGAGAGCACAAAACACCTCATTATTAAACAAACTCTACAGACACCTCTCTCGTGTATCATTATGTGTTCTGCTCCCGAGAGTAACACAACAACGCGTCTGTACCTCAGCGGGTCTCCAGTACACTGAGGCATGTCTGCAAGGAGGGGCGTGGCTCACTGTACGCGAGGGCGTGTCCATGCCGATTCGTCAGCACTTTAATATATGTGCGACCATGAATATGTACAACTCAATATATCAGTTGCCATTGACTACATTCACCCCTCCTGAATTGTACTAACATGATCGCACATCAACCGAATGGTCCGTCCACGACGTGAATACGTGCAACTCATCACTTCTGTAGCCACCGGCTACAGAGGCAGTTTCCCTCCAACAACAACGGAGGATGGAGGAACGACGCTCACAACAATGAGCGGAGAGCTGGGCGGCTAAAACACAGCGAGTTGGTATAGTAGGGAGCATAGGTAGTGCATCTGCCAGTCTTCGCAGGCAGCCCATAACACCTGGGTCTTTCCCGTGACCTCCTGTCGGCGAGCCTTCGACACTTCGCGTGGCTTCAAGGTGCATATGGCGTGGCACAGGCGTCGTGGTGACGTCACCGCCACTTAGTGGTGAATGGCAGTTGTTGTTGTACGTGTGTGTATGTGTATATGCGTGCTGTGCGGTGCTTGCTGCTGCATCCCAGCCTTAAATTGGCACCAAATGGCAGCGGAGGCGGCCGGAACGATTCAGTAGCAGAGTCGGGGAATACGCTTTGGGGTCCCGAGCGGGGGGCGGTAAGGGGGTGAGTGAGCGAGTGAGTAGGTGAGGGAGATGGGGGAGTGGGCGGGTGGGGGTGTGGGTGGGAAGGTGGATGAGGGAATGGGTGAGTGGGTGGGTGAGGGATGTCGGCGAGTGGGTGAGGGGAGTGGGTGAGGAAACGGGTGAGGGAGCGGTTGAGAGAATGGGTGAAGGGGTTATTCACCCTTCCACCTCAATCTCCCCTCCCACGCTCTCTCTCTCAACTCCCTCCCTTGCTCTCCCTCCCTCTCCCACCTCTCACCCCTCTTTCCCATCTCTGTCCCCCCTCTCTATCCTGGTCTCTCCACTTTTTGTGAATCTTCAGGTTCCACTCCCAGGACAGGTGGTCTCCCCCTCTCTCTTCCCCCTCTCTCCCCTGCTTACTCTCTTTTTGAAAATAAAAATAATGAGAAATGAAAAAATAATTTACATATGAACTGGTGCTGGGTATTCAACTTTGCTATCAGCACGGTGAAGTATAGTCAAATAACGCCTATGATAATCTGCGTGACAATAAGTCATCCAGAAATTATACTATTATTACTGCATTCTGTGACACTTGCTCTGTATGACAGTACAGTGGGGGCGGCGCGGTGGCGCAGTGGTTAGCGCTGACGCCTCACAGCAAGAAGGTCCCGGGTTCGAGTCTCTCGGCTCCGGTGCCTTTCTGTGTGGAGTTTGCATGCTCTCCCCGTGTCCGCGTGGGTTTTCGCCGGGTACTCCGGTTTCCTCCCACAGTCCAAAAGCATGCTCCTGGATAGGTTGATTGGCTCGCAGACTAAAATTGTCCCGCAATGCCCGGCGATGGACCGGCGTCCCGTCGTCGGGTGTATTCCTGCCTTACGCCCTGTGTTTCCGGGATAGGCTCCGGCTCACCGTGACCCTATATAGGATTAAGCGGTTTCAGATAATGAGATGAGATGAGACAGTACAGTGGTACAAATCTGGCCTCATAGAAACAATTATCATTATGTTAGACCCCCCGAACTCATGTACACACTAGTATTTGCTATCGTCCAATGTAAAAAACACAGAATTGTTGAAGGCAAGGCAGTCTATATAAACAAGGACTGATCTTCTTTCTTGCGCCCCTTTTTTACAATTTCGCCTGGGCTTGCGTTTACGTGCCTGCTCAATTAGATTCTTGTTTAGATTTTCCCACAAATATGGAATTTTGGAGAAAACACTAAAGTGTTTCCAGATGCTGCTAGCGAGCGCCGTGCGGTAATAGATGGGTTCAGGATGAATGTTCAAAAATGCTTTCCGCTCGTCACTGGTCATCCGCACACATTTGATTGCAGGAAGACAACGCGTCGGGGCCTTCCTTGTTCCTTTTTTTTTGATTGCTTGCAAATTCCCCAGTTACTGCTTAACTCTCCTGCGTTTTTACGGGATCTGCCCTGCGTGTCATTTAACAATTTTGTCCGACGGTTTGTTTCCACGTTCGTGGGAGCTTTTGCAGGAACTGAGCCTCTCCCAGCACGCGGAGCCACCTAACGATGCGAGTAATACATAGACTCCGCATCGACCGGATCACGATGCAATTGAGTTCTCGAGTCAGTGGCTGGGTTCAGCGGGAGTCGACCTGAGCCAGAGGCAAAATTTCTCCTGGCACATAGAGCGAAACGTCGGATGTGACACAGAGGAAGGGCGGCGACCTAAACACGCGTCGGGAAGCTGTTCAGCCCATATCTGAAAACCCGTTTCTAACTTAAGGAATATTTTATCGTGGGGTGTGGAAAATCCATGCAAGCTCTAAATCAGGCACTGTGACCCTTTAAGCCCAGTGCTTCCCACGACAATGATTTATAGAGGAGGAGATGAAATCGCCAAACAGATACCAAGCACTGCAGAATTATTTTACTTAAAGCGGCCTTCGGCAGTCTAGGCCACATGTGCTGACCAAGTGGGAAACACCGCTATATGGAAATGATACGATGAGCTCCAAGCTGAGAGAAGAGCCTAGATCCGTTAAGTCTACGAGTACCTTATTGCCAGTACAAAGATGTAAACAGAGAAGAGGTTTTACCATATCTGGCAATAATACAAGTGTTAAGATCTTGAAACACCTAATAGACATCTTTCACAAAGTGTCAAGTTTGCATAAAAATGCATGTACTTGGAGTAAAACCTGCCACAAGTATGCTGAGGTGTCACGTGACACGACCAGCCAATAAGAACACTAAAATAATGTGGGATAACACCCGACTGCGGCATCATAGAGATGCATGTGGCCGATGAGAAGCAGAACATTTTTCACACATAGGTGACCGCTCGATAGCAAAAGGCACGATCGTGACCAAACGATCTGTCTTGCATGTCACATGACATCATCACAACGCGTCATGTTACTGGGAACGTTTGGAATTTGCGCCATTCTCATAATGCAAGGCAAGCAGTGGAGCAACCGCACCTGCAGAATCCACTCTCACAGGGGCTGCACATGCACTTGAATGTGTCTCAGAAATAGCTCTGCCGTGTAAACTTCTGTAGGATGTTGTCCAACAAGAAGGGTCGGTCTGCTCAGTAAGATTTCCAAACTGTTTATCTATCTCTTGGTACAATCCCGAAAGCACATAATTGTGGGGTTAAAGAGTTTACGAGCGTACAGTGCGATTACTTGCGAGACCCGTGATTCATCGAACTCGGATTGTTGATTTACATAATCCCTTGTTGGCGAGCCCCGGTTCACAATACACATTACACACGTGGTACGTGACGCATTGGAACTCGTGACTACGGGTGAGGTCATCCGGAAGGTGCGAAGGGGGGGGGGCGGCACAGAGGAATATAAAGACGGGGGAGTTGGTCAGTGGGGAGTTGCTGTTTGTAGACGGAGTCAGGGTCAGTCCTCATCAGACGGGGCAGTCATCAGTCGTCAGCATGTAGTCGCTGCTCGAGTTCGTTATGCCCGGGCCCGCGTCCGCTGCTCAATTAAACATCAAAAGACAAGAAGTCTCTGCTCACTGGCTGAAAGTCCGTGAAGTGAACGCTGATCTTCGCTGTGGCCGTTATAGTCGAGCCGCCACAAGTCTGCGGTCCGAACCGTGGTGCCACAGTTATGGTGTCAGAAAGTGCGATGCGGACTTACGTTGAGACTGCGACGAGTGGCGGCGGAGCAGCGAGCAGAGTGAGCTGGCGGCGCAGCGAGCAGAGTGAGCCAGCGGAGCAGCGAGCAGAGTGAGCCGGCAGAGCAGCGAGCAGAGTGAGCCGGCGGTGCAGCGGCGTGGGCCGGGGGGCCTGGCAGCGACAGCGAAAGCGAGGCGCGGGGGAGAAAATCGCCGCGGCAAAATGGCGGATTGACTCGGGAGTCGCAGGGTGGCGAGCGACGGCGATGGTGACGACGATGGCGGACAGCGATGGTGGCGGCGACGACGGCGGACAGTGATGGTGGCGACGACGGCGGACGGTGGAGCGATGGCGGGCACGCCATTGTTTGCCAGGCCGTGCCGCGCAGGCGTGCCGGGCCGGGCCGCACAGACTCGCCGGACCGCGCCGCGCAGGCGTGCCATTGGCCAGCGGCCACGCCGCCCGGGCTTGCCGGGCCGCGCCGCACAGGCTTGCCGGGCCGCACCGCGCAGGCGTGCCATTGTCCGGCGGCCGTGCCATGCGGGCTGGCCATTGTCCAGCGGCCGCGCGTGGTGTTGGAGCCCGCTGGGAGCCATTGTGCTGGCGTCCCCCCGGCGCGTCCCAAGCCGGGAGAAGATGACGGCGAAGGCAGGAGGAGGCGAATCTGCGACATGGCTCGGCGGGCCTGCGTTGTATAGCGGTTGGTGTAGAGGTGTACATATGTGTGTCGGCACGTGTGTGTGCGAGTACGTGCGTGTGTGTGTAGGTGTAGGCGTGTGTGTACGTGTGTGTGTAGGCGTGTGTGTGTAGGCGTGTGTGTGTAGATGTGTGAGTACGTTTGTGTCAGTGTGTGTGAGCGAACGTAGCGTTCTGTGTCCGTGTGAGCGAGCGAAGCGCTCTGTGTCCGTGTGAGCGAGCAAAGCGCTCTGTGTCCGTGTGAGCTAGCGAAGCGCTCTGTGTCCGTGTGAGCGAGCGAAGCACTCTGTGTCCGTGTGAGCGAGCGAAGCGCTCTGTGTCCGTGTGAGCGAGCGAAGCGCTCTGTGTCCGTGTGAGCGAGCGAAGCGCTCTGTGTCCGTGTGAGCGAGCGTAGCGCTCTGTGTCTGTGAGAGTAATGAGTAAGGAGCGGTGGTGCAGCGGTTAGCGCGCTGTGTGTATTGTGAGTAGGGAGCGGTGGTGCAGCGGTTAGCGCACTGTGTGTGTAATGAATAAGAAGCTGTGGTGTAGCGGTTGAGTGTGCTGTGTGGGTGAGAAAGCTGTGGTGCAGCGGTTGAGTGTGCTGTGTGGGTGAAAAATCTGTGGTGCAGCGGTTGAGTGTGCTGTGTGGGTGAAAAAGCTGTGGTACAGCAGTTGAGTGTGCTGTGTGGGTGAGAAAGCCCTGGTACAGCGATTGAGTGTGCTGTGTGGGTGAAAAATCTGTGGTGCAGCGGTTGAGTGTGCTGTGTGGGTGAAAAAACTGTGATACAGCAGTTGAGTGTGCTGTGTGGGTGAGAAAGCTGTGGTACAGCGGTTGAGTGTGCTGTGTGGGTGAAAAATCTGCGGTACAGCGGTTAGCGCACTACGTGTGTAGTGAGTGGGGAGCGGTAGCGCGGTGGGTGGCACGGTGGCCGCGGTGAGGCGCAGTAGCACGGTGGAGCCGCGCCGATGTGGGGCTGCCATTGTGGTGGCGCCCGTCGGCGTTGGAGCCGGGGGAGGGGGGCCCATTGTAGTCGCCCGGCTCGTCAGACCCCAAAGGGAAGTGGCGCGGTGGATAGCGGTAGCACAGCGGTTAGCGCGATAGCCGCGGGGAAGCGCAATGGCGCGGTGGATAGCGGTAGCGCAGCGGGTAGCGCGGTAGCGCAGCAGGTAGCGCGGTGGATAGCGGTGGCGCAGAGGTAGCACAGTAGCCGCGGATAGCGGGTAGCGCAGAGGTTAGCACGATAGCCGCGGGGTAGCGCGATAGCCGCGGGGTAGCGCAATAGGGCGGTGGATTGCGGTAGCGCAGCGGGTAGCGCGGTAGCCGCGGGGTAGCACAATGGCGCGGTGGATAGCGGTAGCGCAGCGGTTAGCGTGATAGCCGCGGGGTAGCGCAATGGCGCGGTGGGAAGCGGTAGCGCAGCGGTTATTGCGATAGCCGCGGGGTAGCGCGGTGGTGCGGTGGATAGCGGTAGTGCAGCGGGTGGCGCGGTAGTCGCGGTGAGGCGCAGTAGCGCGGTGGAGCTGCGCCGATGTGGGGCTGCCATTGTGGTGGCGCCCGTCAGCGCTGGAGCCGGGGGGAGGGGGGCCTCTTGGGTCGCCCGGCTCGTCAGACCCCAAGGGGAAGTGAGTGAGGAGCGGGTGGCGCAGTGGTTCGCGCCATAGTCGCGGTGGAGAGCGGTGGCGCAGCGATTGGCGCTGTGGCCGCGGGGAGAGATTGGCGGGGTGTGAATGTGGGGGGGGGGGCTTTATGAAAAATTGCTGGCAGGCAGTTGTGGCCCGAGGACGGGCCTAATGCCCGGGGGGGTAATTGTGGGGTTAAAGAGTTTACGAGCGTACAGTGCGATTACTTGCGAGACCCGTGATTCATCGAACTCGGATTGTTAATTTACATAATCCCTTGTTGGCGAGCCCCGGTTCACAATACACATTACACACGTGGTGCATGACGCATTGGAACTCGTGACTACGGGTGAGGTCATCCGGAAGGTGTGAAGGGGGGGGCGGCACAGAGGAATATAAAGACGGGGGAGTTGGTCAGTGGGGAGTTGCTGTTTGGAGACGGAGTCAGGGTCAGTCCTCATCAGACGGGGCAGTCATCAGTCGTCAGCATGTAGTCGCCGCTCGAGTTCGTTATGCTCGGGCCCGCGCGCGCTGCTCAATAAAAACTTCAAAAGACAAGAAGTCTCTGCTCACTGGCTGAAAGATCGTGGAGTGAACGCTGATCCTCGTCGTGGCCGTTATCGTCGAGCTGCCACGAGTCTGCGGTCCGAACCGTGGTGCCACATAATCATCACCTTTTCCAGCCATGCAAAGTGCCTCCCATAGGATCCTGGAGACGTGAGGTTTAAAGCCCAGGACAACTCCACGTGGGACACCTTAATTCACTAGTAACAAATTAACGGGCCAGTTGTGGTGTCCTCTTTTGTGTGAATCCCAGGGAATTTTCCTCACCCCTCCTCCTCTAAGCTGGATTGACCATGGCCACTGTGTTGTTGATGTGTGTCGTAAGTTATTTGTGAGATTGTCCCTACGTGTAGTCGGCGCAATTTGTGCTTCTTGGAGACACAAGACTTCGCTGGCGGGAGCTGATTGATGGACACAGAAACGTGATTCGCAGCAGTGAGCACTAATGAATACTCAAACTGAGACTCCAGCTCACAGTGACGGTGACCATAGCGAACATGATAATTGTTATCTCTGAAAATCATTGATAACGATCTCATCTCATCTCAATGTCAGAGGCCGTTTAGTCCTGCACAGGGTCTTGGTAAGCCAGAGCCCATCCTGGCAGACACAGGGCGCAAGAAAGGATATACCCAAGATGGGACACCAGTCCATTACCGGGCATTGAGGGCAATTTAGTCTGCAAGCCAATTAACCTATGCAGCAGCATGTTTTTTGGACTGTGGGGAAAACATACAAACTCCACACAGAAAGGCATCCGAGCCGAGATTCGAACCCGGGTCCTTCTTGCTGTGAGGCGACAGCGCTAACCACTGGGCCACAGTGCCGCCCACTGATAACGATATAATAATTAATAATAATAATTGCATTTATAGAGCGCTTTTCACCAGAGGGTCACAAAGCGATTCACAGAGCTGCGAAGAGAACGACGCGTCAACAACAACGGCACCAAAATGAAATATCAACGGCGACAAAAAAGACTGAGTTTTTTAAAAATACACAGCGTTGCAGAACCAGCAAAACATGATCAGACCTTCAACTACAATATTAAAATGCAAAAATGATCAGTGAATATAATGCATATATTGGGAAATGGTTTAACTCAACATTTATCGTATAATAATAATAGCACTTCTCGAGCGCTCATCAGCCAAGGGCCACAAAGTGCTTCACAGAGCCACCGAGTGAACGGCACATAAACAACAAGACAAGAACGGCAATCAGTACCACGTTTTTTTGGACGTATTTAAATGTACAAATCCGAGATGTGAAGAGAACGGCACGCCAACAACACCAGGACAGCCCAACTGAAAGATGAAAAGCCTCAACAAACTATAGGACAAAAAATAAGCGATTTAAAATAACAATAATTCTGCTACAAACATGGATGAAATAAATGTTCCCGAGCAGGCGCGGTTCGGAGGATTGCCATCATCCGGCACGACAACACTGAGCCACATTAATCAACCTAGAGAGCTGAGCATTCCTGAACAGCAGGAGGAATGGATAAGCGTCACAGTGCAGAGATGGGAGTCTGAGTGTCAGAGATAGGAGTCACAGTGTTAGAGATAGGAGGCAGAGTGTTTGAGATAGGAGTCTCAGTGTTAGACATAAGAGTCAGAGTCCTAGCCAGAGGACTTGAAAGCCTTACGGAACAAGTGAGTCTTAAGACGAGATTTGAAGATGCCCAAGGACTCAGCTGATCGAATCTCCAAAGGAAGGGCATTCCAGAGTCTGGGAGCAGCGCGCGAGAAGACTCTGTCACCCATGGAATGGAGGTGCGACGATGGTGATGGTCTTAGACCTGTCACAATTGACTGTGCTAAAAAACAAAACCATAATTATTTTTTAATATTTCATGTAACGTTATTAAATATTACCACACTATTAGCGTGAAGTTGGAACCGTCGACCCAACGTTCATCCAACATTCATTCAACATTCCATGTATACTGCGCAGGCGTTGGGAATCAAGCATTGATACTAACGTGCTTTTGAAGAGTTACAGAAATGTAAACACTATTTTACAGACTGATGTGGAGCGGTGGCGCAGTAGTTAGCGCACTGTGCTGCAGTATTTCTTATGATTGTAATTCCGATTGCTGTCCCCACGAATGCCTCACTGAGTCTTATGACTATTTTTCATCAGAGTCTTGCCACATTTACGCACGAGTGGACGATGGTGGCTCACTCTCGCGAATTACTTTACAGGCTCTGTCACGTCCACTGTGCCACAGACAGCTTGCATATTACGGCTAACACACACACACACCATGGTACTGTGGCACGAATCAGAACACGACAAATAAAGTGTGATTCCAGGCCACGGATTGTCAGTGGCGAGTGGTATCTGGGGAATCAGTCATTTAATTCTAATTATTATTGTCACAATACCGAGATGCAAAGCAAGCGACCGACCTTCATATCTCCGTACAGACAACAGCGACCTCAGCAATCTTCCCGATTGTTGGCGCGCTTTTGCCAAAAACCAAGCACAGATGACACATTCCACTAACGTAGTTTACCAGGGCCCCTTGATTTATCCATATGTATGAATGTGTAGTGAAATTAATCAGCGTGCATTTCTGTCCTTTCCTTGTTTGAAAGCAAACATTGAGCAAAGACCGTGTGTGGTGAAGGGGAATTGGCAAAAATCTCGTGGAATGAATACTATGGTCTGTTTTACTTCATTATGGCAACAATGAGGTCAGCAGATAAATGCCCGTGTCGGGATCTACTTGCCTCGGCGGGAGGGCTTCAGCAGAGTTTGAGTTGCTTTACTATACTTACTCCCGTTGAAAAAGGCGCACAACGGATATATTTGTAATGAAAGCGACATGAAATACGAGTGTACACTACTATTTATAAACAAAGCGGTATAAACACATGCACACCGCAATTCCTCAAATAATTTACAATTGTTGGCTGCAAGTAGGAAACTCTTTAATCCCAGCAATTCCATACCCACTCACCCACTCACTCACCACACTTCAACAACCGCCATTCGTCACTAAGTGCCGACGACGTCACCATGGCACTTGTGTCAGGCCATGTGTACTTTGAGGCCATGTGAAGTGTCGAAGGCTCCCTTGCAGGAGGTCACAGGATAGGCCCATGTGTTATGGATTGCCTGAGATGACTGGCAGATGTGCTTCCTACTGTACCAACTTGCTGTGTTTTATACGCCTGGCACTCTGCGCGTTTTGAGCATCGCTCCACTCTCTACTGCCCCCCCCCCCCACTCTGTGGTGCCTAATCTCGACCGTGCCAAGCCACATGCATGTGGGGAGTGTGTTAGGGTCCCCCCATGCCAATTACCAGCGAGTCACGAGGTGCTGAGGCGGCCGGATAAGGTAATGTGACGACACCCACGCTGAGTCATAAAAACAACTCGTGGTCGGTGACGAAATTAGCAGTTGTGCACGCACTCTGATTGGTCGGTAAGAAAGTTGGCAGTTGCGCGTGTGGGCCTGCGAAGTTGAATATAGGAGCGTGTATGTAAGTGCTGGGGAGAACTCCGGGGGAAATGTGAGGAGCAGGCCAGGCAGTATGTGCTCCGTTGAGATAGCGCTAGATAGCACGCTGAGCGCGAGGCGGCTACCAGTCGATGTGCCGGCGTTACTCCGGGCACGGACGTTCTGTTGTGTTATCAATAAAGTATCAGAAACTCCAGAAGGCCTCTGCTCATCTATCGCTGCTGAGTGAGTGAGGACGACGCTGGGCTGCCACTACAAGCCACGAGATATCGCGCCACATGGTCGCCCGCGCACCTCGGAACCCGGGTGTCTGCGGAGAAGCTACGAGTTAGGCTGTTATGAGAGCGTTCTCCATTCAGGTACCTCACGTCCTTCATGAGCATCCTCCACAGAAGTCTTGACACTGCTGGTACCAGACTTCAACAAGTCCACTCAGCTCCAGGAATTGTTGTGCAATATCAGGCCACCTCTTCCCTCTATGGGTACTCTTTTGCCAGTATACATATATAAGATTACAACAGGTTTTACCGTATCTGGCGATTATGCAGGTGTTAAGATCCCAAACACCTGCATAATCGCCAGATACGGTAAAACCTGTTGTAATCTTACACCTCTTCCCTCGTTCGTGACACGCCCCCATTAGCTCCCACACTACACGACACAACACTCACCCACTCACCGCACTTTAGGCCACCACACACCTTTTCAATCCTTGCCTGGCATGGCTCCACTTTAGAATTTCGAATTCTCTCTCATGTCTCATTTTCTGATGTTCATATAAAAACGGTGCTGAATTGCAAACAAAATATGTAAATATGGCGTTTGGGGTCTATGTGAGGATTTGATTAGCAACGGTAGTATAGAAAAAAAGTATAGTTGCACATTCCACTTGAAAAAATGTGTTAAAATGAAATGTTATGGCCAGATTATCACCTCCACATGGTCATCATCCAAGGAGCCAAGTGGGCTTTGAGGTGCAAAACGTAAAAAAATCCCTGCTATGTATAAACTTTAGCTCCTCTCGGGAGATTCTCTAGTGTTCGCAGACCAGCCGAAAGACTGTCTCGCCGACTTGTCCTGTGTCGGCCTTGAGGCCTCCTTCACACAGTTGGGCGTACCGCTAGAAGCCTACCCTGGAGGCGTAGCCGCTCAACTTCCGAGGCTTTCCCGGACTACCGAGCTCCTCGCGCAGGTGTGGAGAGTGAGTCCAGCAACTCTGGGGAGAGACCTCAGCTCGCCCGCTTGTACCCGCGACCTAGTTCTTTCGGTCGTCACCCAAGGTTCGTGACCTCACTCTCACACAGAGCGCCAACCACCCCCACCACCGCTCCCCACACTCACGGCACGCCAGCCGCAGTGCCACCGCTCTCCATACACCCACAGCATGCCAACCACTGCGCCACCACTCTCTCTCCCGGCACACACCACCGTACCCTCTCCCCCAGCACACACCGCTGCACCCTCTCTCCGCCGCACACCGTCACACTCCCCCCGGTACACACAGCTGCATTCTCTCCGGCATAAAACACAAACGCACCCTCTCTCCAGTACACACACCCAGCGCACCAACTGCCACACCTCCGCACTCTCTCTCCGGTACACACAACCACACTCGCTCCCTCTCTCCGGCACACACCACCGCACTCTCTCGATACACACCACCATATTCTCTCCCGGTACACACCACCGTACTCTCTCTCTCTCTCACACAACGAGCTAACCGCTACACCACTCCACTCTCTCCCAGCACACACCACTGCACCCTCTCCCCCGGTTAACACCACCACACCCTTTTCGGTACACACCACCGCACTCTCCCTCCAATACACACACACAGCGTGCCAACTGCCACACCACCACACTCTCTCTCCAGTACACACCACCACACTCTCTCTCCGGTACACACCACCGCACTCTCCCTTCAGTAAACACACACAGCGCTCCAACCACCACATCACTGCACTCTCTCTCCAGTACATACCACCGCACTCTCTTCCGCTACACATCACTGTACTCTCTGTCTTTCTCTCCCACAACGAGCTAACCGCTACACCACCGCTCCCACACCCACACAGCGCACTCACCGCTGTGCCACCGCTCACGGTCACTCGCACACTTGTCACACCTCTGACGGTCACTCGCACACTTGTCACACCTCTGACGGTCACTCGCACACTTGTCACGCAGCTGCTCTCGTATGGCACCAGTCGCCGCTCACCTCGCCGCTGTCTCCAGCCGCCTCGCGGCACGCCGTGCTGCGCTCCGCATCGCCTCCGTGTCGCCTCCACTGTGACGCTCTCCATAGCTCTCTCCACACTGCGCCGCTCGCTCCATTGCCAGCTCGAGCTGCGCCGCTGCTCCCCACGGCCTCCCCTGCGGCCTCGTTCCGCCGCCACCGCACCCCACAGCTCTCTCCACACTGCACCACTCGTTCCACTGCTGGCTCGAACTGCGCCGCTGCCCCCTGCGGCCCCGCAGCGGCCTTACCTCTCCGCCGCCGCACCCCGCAATGCAGTTGCCGCCGTCGATGCAGACACACACTCATACCGTATCGTGGAGTCTCCCCACGCAGTCGCCCTCTCGTACCGCATCACCTCTGCTGCGATACTCTCCGCTGCTCCGCGTCCCTGCGCCACAACTGCCAACATTGCGCAGCCGCCTCTACGCCGCTCCGTGGCTCTCTGCGGCTCACCGCATCTCCATCTCGCCGTGCTGCGCAATCGCCTCCGCTGCGACGCCCTCCACTGCTCCGCATCTGCGTATCGCAACTGCCAGCATTGCGCAGCCACCCCCACTGCAGTCGCACCTGACTCACTAGCTCCTCATCCGGCTCGCTGGCTCCTCACCCGGTTCGCTGGCTCCTCACCCGGCTCGCTGGCTCCACACCCGGCTTGCTGGCTCCTCGCCCCGCTGCCGCTGCCATCTCCACCCACCTCCCGGCTCAGCGTGCTGCACTCCGCTTCGCATTTGCTGCTGGACTCCTCGCCCTTCTCTCCAGCCGCTGCATGCTGCAGTCGGACCGCGCTCACTGCAGTCTCCGACGTGTCCGCATCCCAACTTCTGACACCAAACTGTGGTGCCGACGGAGAACCCTCTCTCGTAGAGTCGAACTCGCCGTATTTCCGCCAGGCACCCAGGTTTCAACGTGCGTGTGCGGCCACGTGGCTTCGTCGGATTACAGTGGCAACACCAGCACTCACTCCACAATAGATCAGCAGAAGCTTCTGGAGTTTTCGATGCTTTATTGACTAACACAACATAACGTCTGGGGTAACACCGCATATCGACTC
>JAZEWT010000018.1:13785328-13799596 GCA_036362905.1 Mordacia mordax
GCTGAGCGTGCAACTGTGGTGTCTACATCCTGCGCTGCCTCCTCACCAATTCCCATGAGAACTCTGACTCGCGCTCTCGTACGCGCTTTATATCTCCGCAGCGCCTGCGAGATTCACCGTTCCACGTGAGCTGAGTTACCACTCGATGGTGAACCATTACGCAATTGCGTCACAGGATGCTATTCTCGTAAACATCACATGACTGCGTGGAAGGGTCACTTGGCCGTGCCCCCCCCCCGCCCCCCTCATGCTTCGAGTCTTGGCACCGCAACAGTATCCGCAAGACTATATACGCCTCCGATCCCAGGCTCCCCTTTACTATTACCACCTATGAAATGTGCTTCTAACTTTACATTGCCCAATGAAGCACACTTTACATTTTACCGTTGCACCTGTATCGGTGTAGGGGCAGCAAGGCTTTTACAGATTACTGGAAAGGCATCTGTCGTGCCAAGCCCCACGCCGTGCTAAGCTAGGTGCATCTGCACAACCACACCCAGCGATCGGGCCGTGAAGCGGGATGCGATATCACGGGTGAGTGGGTTGTGCATGATGAGCGGTGCAGAGTGATAGTGATGAGCAGTGCCGAGTGAGGGTGATGAGTAGGGCCGGGTTGGGGTGATGAGCGGTGCTGAGTTGTGTGATGAAGTTGGCTGTCTCGCGTGCCACGCTGGGTGCATGAGGGCACTCCCGGGATTTCAGCTGGAAGAGAGCTGTGGTGCTAATGCTTGGGAAGGAAGCCAGGTGTGGTCATAAGTGGTAAACAGAAAGGATGACTGGAAGGATTGGATGTCGAATGTCCGGAAGGAAACCAGGTCCACTAGTAAATGGTAAACAGGAATGACAGCTGGAAGGATGGGATATCGGATGTCATGGTAGCAGGATGGGACTATAAGGGAGATGTGCAGAGAGTCGAGAGGACTAAGTTGGATGGGAACGTGACAGCTGACGAGTCAAGATGTAGCGCGGCGGACTGTTGAGAGTGGCTCAGCACCAGTGATAGCGGTTGGTGTTCGGTTGACGCGCGCAGCGTGGCGTGTTAAACTGTTTGATTAGTGTGAATACAAATTCTGCAGGGTCAGAAGCCTCCCGTCCTCGTCTCTGGTGTCGCTGCCACGTGAGGATAAGCGCCGGCGCGCACGTTCCGGGATCCACGGGGCGTGACAACGAGCGGTCTCGGGTGGTGTGGAGGCCGGCCCGTTGGTGTACCCCGATACATGCACTAATCCGAAGGCACGGGAGTTCATAAAGACACGCTGCTGTCCAGGTTAATTGTCTTGACTAAATTGCCCCTAATGCACTGAGATGTTGTCACTTTCTTACCCATTCCCGCTGGACAACTGTTAAAAAGAGCTGCATAGCTCCATCGTTTCTTACAGCTTAGATAAAAATTTACTGTCTGCCTACAGCCATGCGCCCTCGGTGCGGATGTCAAGACGATTAAGCCTTTTTTTGTTCGTGTGTTTATTATTTCTCGTCTGTTTTTAGCTCGCGTTTGCGTTTGTTTGTGGCCGATGAACCCTCACAACCGGACATAACAGAGTGCTGATGAAATTGAGATATAATCGGAGGTCCAGTCCGCGTCGTTGTCATGCAACTTGGTTAAATGCAACTTGTCACTCAAGTGGCCATGTTGCCGTCAAGGCGCAATAAGTCTGCACATTTTTATTTGTGTGTGTGTCAACTTCTCAGCTCCCCAGGCGCTCGAAAGGTTTTCGCTGCAGCCAGATTGCTTATCATTCATCCATCGTTAATACCCGCATAATCTTGTAGAGGGTCGAGGGTGTGGCCGGAGCTTATCCCGGTAGCCACAGAGTGCAACGAAGCGATATATACCCAGAATTTGACGCAAGTCCATCGCAGGGCACCGGGTGCAATTTAGTCAGCATCCCAATTAACCTAGCCGGCAGCATGTGTTTAGACTGTGGGAAAAAACCGGAGTACAGTACCCGAAGAGACACGAGACTTCACACAAAAAGGCACACGAGCCGGGACACAAACCTTCTTGCTGTGAGGCGAAAGAGCTACTCACTGCGACATTGTTCCACCCAAAGTCAGATAATTTCCTGGACAAGTTAAGTAGCCTCCTCACATTGCTGGGCCTGAATTGCTGGATAGCCTGTGTCAGCATTCGGGCGGAGAGGAAATAGTGACACATCACGTTTAAAAAAACATGTAGTGAAATTCAATCAGTCTAAATTATGTGTTATTTGATTCAACATTAAACATGTTACCATGTTGTGTGCAACGCGGTTTTGAGAGACTCCAAGAGCTTCTGAGAAATACTGCACTCCACTTGCAATTATTTCTGGGAAGTGTTGCTCAACCCGCGTCATAACTCCTAGAAACGTCTGTTGGAGTCGGTTGATGCAGCGGGGTTCTCGAGTGTAGTGAGTTCATGGTATCTGCTCGGTCGCCAATGACTGCACCCAACAGAGCCTGCCACGTATTGCGGCCACTATTATTTGTCACTTTTTGTGAACAAATTCCGAATGTGAGAATGAATACATCGGTTCAAATCTAACGGGCGACACAGTGGCCCCGCGAATAGCACTGTCACCTCACAGCAAGAGGTCCCAGGTTCGATTCCGAGCTCAGGTGCAGATATGAAGTTTGCGTGTCCGCCTTAGGGTTTTGCCATGTATTTCGCTTTCCTCCCAGAGTCCAAAGACATGCTGCCTAGGATAATTGGCCTTTGATGGACCAGCGTACCATCATGGGTGTAGCCCTGCCTTGCGCCATCTGCCCGATATGCCCGCAACTCCCCGTAACTCTGCACATGATTAAGTACGAACTGATAATGGTTTGGCTGTCTCACAAGCGTATCCGGGATAAGTGCGCCACCTTCTGTGTACAAATAATAACGCCACGAAGGATTTTTTGGAAGCAGCGTGGTCACTGCAGCGACCTCTTCAAACTCTGAATACATTCTTTTTTTTACAATTTTTCATCCTCGTGACTTGGCGCCAAGAATACAGTTGGAAGCTATACATCGGGGAGAAGTAGCAGTGACAAATAACCTCCGTGTAGCCTTTAACGGATTGTTTGGAGCAAGTCTTGATTCCTCACTCAGCTTCGAGACACATCAAGAAGGTGATGGAGGTAGCCCATTTCCATATCAAGAATATAGCTGGACTGCGCAACATCCTGTCACCCGCTGATGCTGAGAAACTAATCGACATCTTGATCTCCTCACGAATCGATTACTGCAATGCACTGCTATCTGGCACCTCTGCCGACCTAATCAAACATCTCCAACGTGTGCTGCTAGGGTCCTCACTCAAACACCCATCCACGATCACATATCCCCAGTACTGATGTCTCTCTACTGGTTACTGGTTAAATACACGATTGAATTCAAGATCCTCCTCCTCACCTACAAGGCTCTCACTGACGCGGCTCCGACATAAATCCGTGACCTACTTCAGGCACCCTCAACACGACCACTGCGATGCTCCAATACAGGCTTGCTATATGTGCCCAGATCGCACCTCCATTCGATGGGTGACAGCCTGCTCACACGTTGCTCCGAGACTGGAAGACCCTTCCTTTGGAGATTCTATCAGCTGAGTCCCTGGGCATCTTCAAAGCTCGTCTCAAAACTCACTTGTTCCATAAAGCTTTCAAGTCCTCTGGCTAGGACTGTTAATGCGGCTCACTGTCGTCATGCCGTGATGATGGCTCGCCGACCTGCGCCTGCTCGGGAACATTTATTTCTTCTTTGTTGAATTTTTTTTGCTTATTTTATGTACTTCTATAATGTATTGCCACTATTTGACTTTCAGCTGAGTTGTCCTGATGTTGTTGACATGGCGTTCTCTCCACAGATTTATGCAACGCTGTGACCTTCGGGTGAAAAGCGCTCCATGAGTACAATCATTATTAAGTGCTGCAATCGATCAGATATGAAGGATGGGACGGCATGAGAAGATGAGTAGCCAGGTATGTCCAGCCGCCTTTGTTCCCCCACCGTACAGTAGGTACTCATGTAAGCAGATTCGAACTTTCGAACTAAGGGAGGCTCAAGACCGGTTCATTCACCACTGATGTTCTTTGACCTCGTGCGTAGTTTCGAATTCGGGTCACCAGGTTTTGTAGGGCGCAAACCAGCAGACCACTGATCTCCGCATTGAAGACAGAGGCAGAAGGTACAATTGCGCAGTCTTATTGTTTTATTACATTAAATGCATACGTCGTTTTGACCCAAAGGACATCATGGCAATGCAGATTCTCCAAAGTACTGCATCACCAATCCTTCGGCACACATGCAAAAGGAAAACAATGCAACTAACGAACAAAACACGGTTCGTGACATTCGCTGAACACGTCATGGTTAGTAGCAAATTAAAAATTCTAGACGGACTCACTTGACACAAAGTCCGTGCCAACTTTAACATTGTTTTCATCAAGTAATATTTATTCAGAAACGTATTCTAGCTAATAGTTAACTACAATCGTTCTTAACATTACATGTTAGTGAACATTTACACGTAAGCAGAGCGACTTTGTGTCAATTCGTCAACTACAAATACAATAGGCCCAGTAATTCGTAACTTTGTTAATGACGAAATGTCAGAAAAATAATTATAACCTTTCCAATAGGCTAAAATAAACAAAAAAAAACTTCAAAACGTAGAACAAAATCTTTCACAAAACTCAAAACCAGTGTTAGACAAATCACAGACATGGAAACCAAAAGCTCCTTCAGCAATTGCCAAACAAAAATGTAAATTCAACCTCAGTGTCAGCACAGCATTATCGTCAGCCAGTTTCAGATGACGTATTCACGACTCAATGTATGAAAATTGCTGTCAGGACAGCCATGTCGAGCGTTCCTCCTCTCTCCGTGACGTTTCGCTTGACGAAGATGTCAACGTGGGTGGCGAAACGTCGCAACGGAAACGAGGAACGGCCAACGCGGCTATCCCAAAACAGCAGCTCTCAAGCCGCAAGCCAGTTAATCGTGGGGCTGTCCCAACACATGCTGTTCACCCCCCACAAAAGGTTCTTCCGAAACCTTCCTGCTGGAGACACGTGCAGCAAAACGTCTGAACGCAGTGCCCAACAACAGTACGCTAGCGGCAGCACATCTATTCGTTTATTGCGGTTAGTCACTCGATTACAAGCAGGGTTTAAGTTATTAAGTTTCGTTTCAGGTTGCTGGCAAGATTGGAGCAGGTGGCATCAGGCGACGAGCAGGGGTAGAAACAGCCACAGCGAGAGGTATACTAGGTGTGGTGTGCCGGGTCTGCAAATACGTTTCCGGGTCACCAACAAATGGGACAGAACCGGCTGAAATTAAGCCACTGCCGTTACAACAGTCGTGTCCATGTTCTAACTCGGCGCTAACAGTAAACAAGTTTATTATTGGTCCTGGGTGACGGTCCCCTTGCACGAGGGCAAAGAGGTTTTCTTTTTGGTAACAGCTTTTGTCAAAAGTTAGAGGTGTACTGTATTTCCCAGCACACGAAAAATACCATTGCATACAGTGTTCGTTTAAGGGAGCACAACTTATTTTAATGATGGACAGTTTCAGACAAAGTAACCAAAGAGCCACAAACTGGTAAAAGACCCCCCCCCCCATCCCCTTGGAGGCACACACACAGTAGTCTATAGCAGTACAGGCCTGTGTCAAAATACAAGTGTATTTTACCATAGGATAAACATTATTCTAGTTGTTTTTAATACAATCTATTCCATTTTGATTATGCTTTGTGGGCAGTATAAAATGTATTGCTGGGCTGGACCACCCCCCCCCTCCCCGCACTGTGATTAGTGAAAGCAATGTGGGAGAGTTGAACAGGAACCTTGCAAATGATGATCACGTTACGTCACGTCAGTGAGAATTGTTTTTGTGAATTAACAATCCTATGCTTATGGGAGGTGCGAGTCATGTAAAACGGATCTGGGAAAAGGCCTGAGAGAAGAGCATCTGGCCTTGCAATTGCGCGGTGGAGGTTAGTGGACGATGCAGAGATGTTGGTACCCATAGCAAAGGAAAAGCCGATAACGTGACCTCACAACAAGGAAATTGCTTGCTTGTTCCGTTTGTGTCGCAGACCTATCCCATCTCGTACAAGCAGGAAATTTTCGCCGGGTACTCGGATTTCCTCCCACAAGCAGCCAACAATTAATTTAGGAATTATTAACCAAATCCATGCCGTTCTCTTTTGAGCTCTGTCCAGCGCTTTGTGACCCTCGAGTGAAAAGCGCTCTATAAATGCAACTGTTATTAAATATCCTAATGTACAGTAGGACCCCTCTGACAACATGGCTTTTCAGGCTCTATGTGGGTTTCCTGGGTAAGGAAATTAATACAGCTACGGTAGAGTGGAGTGGCGGTGCAGTGATTATCATATTGCGCTATGCACCGGTCACCTGAGTTTGAGTCCCTGCCATACCTAACGTCAGTGACAAGTGATGCGAACCAGCCTTGTGGACCGTGGACCCCTGCATCGAATGGCAATGACCGGCACAGTGAAGTATGACTAATCATCCACCATGACCGACACGGCGTGATGAGGCATTCATTCAACAGTGAAGTGACAAGGGACTATAAATCATTATGATAAAGCTACAGTATTCACACTGGCCATAAGATTGACACACAAGAAAAACACAATTCACACGGCATGCCGTGATTCACCACCGCACAATTCAATTAATGATCATGATTCTAAGTTTCAGGATCGGTTCACAAACTGATTTGGCCTGGTGACTCAAGGGATTCGGGGCCACCTGAGTCAGCACAAGTGAAACCTGGGTTCGACTCCTGGGTTTTAGAGGCATGAGATTAAGCCAGGATCTCTACAGTACCCCGAATTAATGTGGCCTCAGCTCGAGTCACCAATGACCACCACACACAAATACAAATTAAAAACTGAATTAGAGTTTCGTTTGAGAAATGCTCGTAAGGGCTGCTCTATCAGGATAACAGTAGCGAGCTATGCACTGCACAATCCGCGAAATGCATTGGACGGCCACACGCAGCAACACTGAAACTCTGGCCGCAACGAACAAAACGACGTGGAAGCATGGACGATGCATGCATGCAATGAATCGCCGCGTGCCAAGTGGCAGAGGCAATGCATCCCAGCGAGTCCCACCACACTGGCTGCTGGTGCATACGCACGATTCGAACTGCAAAAAGTAAAAAATAAAAACATAATACATATTCACGCTTAAAATAACAGCACTTGTTATTTCCTTACATGTCCTCGTTTTGCTGGTCATCTCTTCAAAGATAAAGTGTGCACAGTGATGTTCAATCGGTTCTCACTGGCTTTGTTTTTGAGCTGCCGCAACCACACCTGCAGTGTTCCTGGCGACTCGGGGGAACTGGGAGTTGACGGATCATGCACTTATGACGAGCAAGACACGAGCGCGTGGGGGTAGTAGAGCTATCCATATGTTGCAGTACAACAAGTAGGTTGTGACGCCAACACTCTTTTAGCCCCCCTCCCTCTACTCCCCTCCTCCACTACTCTCCATTCCAGTAACCAAGGCCTTCTGTTGCCCTACTCCTGTTTTAATATATATTAATAATGATTGCGTTTATAGAGCGCTTTTTTATATAAATATCTGTTGTCAAGCTGCGGTGGCATTCGGACTCGAAGTAACTATGCATCACATTCTCTAAACGCTCCTGGCTTTTGAGACGTTCACCCATTTCTTGTACAGCACACGCAGCCCAGCAACCTACTTGCTATACTACCTGAACACTGCACTCACACATAACCTCGCCACCTCGCCGTACCTGATCGACCTGCCATCCATCCATTTGTTCGTAAGTAGATACAACCGTCAAATGCACGCAGCTTCCGTCTCCATCCCGGCACTGCCTCTACCACTCAAAAGTGCGACCGCCGGTGCTTGATGAAGTTGCTGGAGACGGTGAACTTGCGCCCGCACACGTCGCACGTGTAGGGCTTCTCGCCCGTGTGCGTGCGCATGTGGTACACGAGGCTCGAGTTCTGACAGAAGGCCTTGCCACACACCTTGCACGTGAAGGGCTTCTCGCCCGTATGGCGCCTCCGGTGGCTGGTGAGCACCGCCAGATGCCCAAACGAGCGCCCGCAGAACTCGCAATTGTATGGCCGCTCGCCCGTGTGTGTGCGCCGGTGGATCGTCAGATACGACGGCGTCGAGAACTCCTTGCCGCACTCTTCGCAGCGGCTCGCGTTGCGGCCGAACGCGCCGCCGACACCGCTGACCCCGCCTTCGCCGTCAACGTAGCCACCACCGGGTGCCAGCAAGAGCTGCCCATTCCACTCATCAGTGGCAGTGGCAGCGGGGTCGCCGTCTGGCGCTCCGGGGCGCGCGGCGATGACGGCGCGGTGGTGATGATGGGTGGTGCCCGTCTCACCAAGTTCGCGTGCCGGAAGCAGGTAGAGGTGCGATAACGGGCGCTGGACGCCATGAGATGGATTCCGTGCCAGCTCTGGGGTGCGGTGAAGGTTTCCGGTGGGCTTGGTGTCCGCTTGGTGCTGATGCTGCATGTAGATGGCACTGGCGGGGTTCCAGATTCTTTCAGGTTCCCTACCCCAGCCGCCTGAAAAAAACAATACCAGTAGCAGCATCGACAGCATATTGCATAGCTGCAGGGTGTGATTTTTTTCATGGAGATGGCTGGGAGGGTAAGAAGAAGATGCTGGTTTCTAATTTAGGCTACAACTTTCTGTGGTTAAAACGGATTCTGGCAAATAAGAAGAATTGATGGTTTTGACCTTGTCATTATTTTCATTATATTAAATTAGGTCCCAAATCCTGCTGCGCAATTTTCAATTGTCACGTGACGAAAACTGCTCTCTGGCTTAATTATAATTAGTTCAACTCTGGGAGTCCACAGGTCTCAAATTATGAACGAGCTGAGACCATCATCAACTCCCTACACCGAATTAAATTAACCCAGTTAACTCACAACCCAGGGCCGAAACCTGGATCCAAGCTTAGGATCTAAGTACAGCTGGCTCAGCACCTTGACCCACTACACCGCCTGCTGCCTCCTCACACACTTCACCATCATGATCATTCGTGTCATGCCCCCAGTTATGTCACGTTATCTATTAACACCGTCCAGCAGCCACGGCGGAACCACACCTTCATCCACGCTCTCCGCCTTCACCACGACCTGGCCGCCCTCCAGCTCTGAGCTGCCCACCTCCACGACCTGGGGGGAGGTTGTGTCGGTCGCCGAGGTCAACATCTCGCTCATCCTCACGAGCGGTCCTGGCGCAGAAACTGCAACCGAACAACAATGCCCACTGATTCACTTCTGCGCGCTCGGTGCTCAGCTTCTGTCAGCACAGCCACTGCCGCCGCCATCTGGCATCACACCGGTGTTACCTGCAGAGAGCTTGGGGTAGGTCTCGGCCACCTGGTTAACTCTCCATCCCGAAGGCACTTCCACATCCTCCTCTTCGACATCGTCATCCACCTCCTCAGCCGGCATCTCACACACCTCCTCGGGACCCTGCTCGGCCACATCTGTGCAAACGAGTCCATATATTAAACGTGTTCATCTATTTTCTCCCTCTGCCCCTACCCCCACACCTGGATTACGACGAGAGTCCCCACACCTGGATAGCGAGGTGTGCTGCTATGACGCTGCCGGTGCCCATGCGCCTCCCCACCAACGGTGGCGTCACCTCCGCCGGAATCGGGGATTACGTCTCCGTCCCTCACGGCACCCACGTCCAGCGTGCTCAGCTTGTTGGCCGAGCGGAGGAGTTCTCGGCTCAGACTGCTCAGCGTGTTCACCAGTGTTTCCAGCAGCGAGCTGAGGCCAGGGCACGACCGGCCCGACGTGCTGGCGCAATCACCGGCGCGTGCCGCCGGGAACGCCGCCACCACGCGGCGCAATACAGCGTAAAAGCCGAAGGGCAGGCGCTCGCGAGCAACGCAGAAGAGCTCTGAGCGGACCTGCAGGTCCTCGGCGCAGGCGAGCAGCACCTCGTAGTCGCGGATGCCCAGCTCCGTATCCATGGCGAGCGCGATCTCGGGGCTGAGACCACGCGTGCCGAGCCACGCTGGGAAGCCACGGTGAGGTGAGTGCAGCCGCTCCTCCACTGCCATGGTTACGGCCGAACCCTGCTTATTCTTCCGTCAGCACCTGCCGTGTTATCGTTCCCTCCCGCGGTATTCCTAATGCCCTTTCTCCCCTGCCACTCTGCTTGTGTGGCCCTGCTACTTTTGCTTCTGTGATCCTATGCCCCTCTGTTATTCCAGGTTCCTAAACCACCTCCTCCTTCCGTGTTGACCGCCTTCTCCTCGCCCGGTATTCGCTCCTCCTCACTCCTCCTCCTCGTGTTTCCACTCTCTATGCGTCTGCCTTCTTGTCTTCGCTGGTGTCTCGGATTCCGCCTCAAAGTCTGGTTTCTTGTCGCTAACAAGGTGATGCCTGCACACAGAGAGTGAACATTGTTAACTCTCTGGATGATCCGTACTCAATTCTACATAACAATAATTGCATTTATGGAGCGCTTTTCACCCTGGGATCACAAAGCGCTGTACAGAGCTGTGGAGAGAACAGCACATCAACAACAACGACATAGGTAAACGATACTCAACGGTAAATGTTTTATAACTCGGCTATCACAAGCAATCTATTTTATAATTGTTTAATCTGAGACATTGGCATGTGCCCAATCTAATATGAATACGGTTTTCATTATCCGAATAATGGTTATTGTGTTGTTATTGTGTGGATCATGTTATTGTGAGTAAAACTTTTGTATGGAATGGGACCGCGAGTGAATGCGCCTTTTGAAAACAAACTGGATCGGTGTGTCCTGCATTCTGCTGTATCTAAATAGGGCAAACGGAATGCAAACTACTAGTTTATAAGCATGAATATAATTTCGTCAAATGTGAGTTTCTGACAAAGATCATTCAGACTACACCAAGTATCATAAGGAGCAAAGCAGCTGTGAGCCTGGATAGTTGCTATGACGGGAACCTGCCTATGTAAAAAGTAAAATTTAAACACGTTCGTCAGTAACTCTGTAGGCCTAAAAGGGACGCATAGATTATAATAGACGATGATTTGAGCAATGTTCTACCTTTACAGCACTTTAAATTAAGTTTGCATACATATTGCCCCAGCAGAGGGCAATGTGGAAAATCATTTATTGTATTATACTCGTACGCCTCCATAGCTCACTGGAGCATTTCCTAAGTCAGTTGACTAAATATTAGGAAACGCCGTTTTAGTTTTGGTTTAGATTTCGGGGATTAATATTTACCTAATGTTAGGGATTATGGTTAAGATTTATGATGAGGGTTAAGGATTTATGGTTTGCGTTTTGTTACGGATTAGGTTTTTGATTTGTGATCAGGTGTTCGTGACAAAATGAATGGATAGCATGTTGGGGTTTAGCATAATTTAGGCCTTAAGTGTTGGCGAAAGCGTTAAACCTATATGATTAGGGTTCAGAAGTACGGTTTAGGATTGGAGATAGGGGGCAATTTTTGAGGATATGCTTAGTAGTTGGCATCAAGTACAACAATAAAGTAACTAGGATAAATATTCTCGCCATAAACCTGAGGGGGCAGCATCCTCGGCCATCTGTAACACACTAGCATTATGCATTACTAATTAAACCTTTCAAAGTTAAACATTTTACATTAGACTCAGACCATGTCTGCTAATGATCCACCATCTGAGATCATTAATAAACATGAGCAGTCAAGGTAGGGCTAACATCAGTGCCGGGTAACGTCGATAACGTCCCTGGTTCTGCCCGTCCCACCACCTCGTTTCTCCCCTTCACCAACTCGCAATGACCCGAGCAGTGAAGTATGGTCAAGTTACAACCAAGACTTGACCCTGCACTGCATGAGGGAGACCGTATGATACAAACCTTACTAACAATATAATAACAGCATAAAGCGAGTCTTCGTAAGATCATAAATTAAGGCAAAGATATCTCAATTTTGACAACCATGAGCACAATGTCAAGATCTCATGAGTTCGTGTTGACATGGAGGAGGAGGGGCCCAAAATCGCTAATCCTATAATCCTCAGTCTTTCCATTTTTCACTCATCTAATCCGCAGAGTAACATCTCGGGTAATATGACAACAGGACAAATAAGTTAAATCATCGCGGATGCTGACGGATGCTGTTTCGCAAATACGCGTAAAGTCACGGGTATTCGCGGATAATAGGCATAAGGCCCGCCGCAGGACCCGTACAATGCGTTTGTGGAAGCCACAACTGCCATACCAAATGTCAATGCGTGTAAGTGTACAGTCCCTCGTCAATCTACTGCTGGATGAGGGCCTCTCCACGCCAGTGTGGGTTGAGGGGCTTGCATGAGCATACTTCACGTTGGTTCGGCTTGGTGAGGGCGGGGGAGGCATAGGAATTCAGTACAACAGATGTTTTCTGCACTGCCCTCTGCTGCCCATAACGTAGGCCTTGCAAACGAAGCCTATACCACCCCGTGATGCAGACTGGTCACCCATTCAGCATCTACTACCAGGGACACAGGCGGCTAGGCTTGCGCGCAGATCTATCCGCATGGTGCCGCGAATTGCTCACCACACGCGTACTCGCCCAGCAACCCGGGCGCGTGTACACTTATAAATATAATACAACATAACTGAATTACGTGTACACAGGAGGCACAATTCACAGACACAACACAGTACCTGATTTGGCCCACGGCTCCTAACCACCGGGCCTTGGCGCCTGCCCACAAGCCACAAAGCTTCACACACAACCTAAAGACCGATTGCCGCTGTCCTTTTGTCCCCTGCGAATTACTAACGAGGAGCAACTTTACACGTTACCATGGCCTGTTGCTGCTGCTCCGGAGGCCCATATAAATAAAACAGAACCCCTGGCGCCCACGTTATCCAGGAGCCGCGAGTAATGTGTTCACATTATGGTGAAACCACCTACACAGCAAACGGCAGCACACGTTCAAAAACCTGCCTCCTAGCATTCAACAGTTTAATGGGAGTGCTCCGACCGCTCGCGTGTGCGCATGCGTGGCGAGGTTTTGTTATTTATTTACTTCGTCTTTGGGGCGGAGTTGTTTTTAATTTATTATTATTATTAACGCGTTTTGCGTCAAGGGTCGGCGTCGCAACCCCGGGACGAGCCGGGCCCAGGCGCCGCCTGACCCACGTGGCGCCTGGAACGCACACAGTCGCCCTGGGGGGCGGGGACTTGCCCCGGATATCTGACCTGACACGTGACAGGCACAGACCGAGCGGCCAATCACAGAGCGCAGGTGCCGGAAGTGAAGGGGAATATCGGGGAAGTGAAACGCGCAGGTCGCGGTGGCGCGTGTTGGAGGGAAGTTTGAGTTCGTTTATCGCTTTAATTAAAAAACGCAAGACGTATAAAGAGAATGGGGATTGTGACGCAGTGAGTAGCGCTGTCGCACCACAGCAGCAAGAACTCCTGGTTAGATTCCCAAGTCGGGTGTCTTCCTGTGCTCGGTTTTTAGGTTATCCTCGTGTCCGTGTGGGTTTTCGCCGAGTACTCCGATTTCATCTCACAGTCCAAAGACACGCTGCTTAGGATCATTTCCGCCAGTGCTCTGCGTGGATGGGATTAAATGGGTACTGATAATGCTGATGCAAAAATATACCTGTAATAAAATTATTACTATATGAGATCAAGTTGCAACTAACAGCATATTTCGCAATACAAGATTGATTAAAACAATTTCAAGCATAACAGCTGTAAACTACACCATTTTAAACGGAATTTTAAATAATTTACTGATTCCCAAACAGGTTTTTTTTTTAAGCGACAAGATTAAACTTGAACAACATAAAAAACAATGTTGTCCGGTATTATGATGCGAAGATCAGGTTAAAAATAACCCAGAGAGCCCATCTTGCTGTGTGGTTCACCCACCGCTACAGTCGCATCACTGTGTTTTTTTACACACGGCCTGGGGGCCCGGTTTTTTTCTGGGTCAGAGGGTGGCAACCCTGTCAACAGGTAATAGAGTTGTGGTAACCACGACTTCGACCGCGGACTCGTGACGGCTCGGCGGTAACACTACGGCTAGGATCAGCATTCACTCCGCGATCGTACAGCCAGCGAGCAGAGACTTCTTGACTTTTGATGCTTTATTGGAACACAGCGACGACGCGGGCCCGGGGCGTAACAAACACGAGCAGCGGCCTACATCTCGACGACTCTTCTGTCTGGTCTCTCCGTCTGACTCCTGGCTCGACGGACTGACTCTCCGAACCCCCCTGTCTGTTCGATTGGCCCTGTCTTATAAATCCCCCGCCGTTCGGT